>JAFIDM010038221.1:0-28979 GCA_023159025.1 Thereuonema tuberculata | reverse complement strand
AAAGGAACAAAACAAGACTGATCCACTTCCTCACCGAGAAAATGACAGCAGCAGGGATTGAAACAACTGTTGCAACTGCTGATGCATGATGCTGATGGCACTTGCGAAGTGTGGGTTGCATAAAGCTGCTGTACATCCAACTGTTGCAATAGTTGGGGAAGATGTGGACTTGATAGTCCTCCTCATATGATTGGCTCCACCATCTACCAACGTGTTCCTTTTAAGCCAGGCCGTGGGAAGGTGGAGACCAAATTGTTTTCAGTGCCACAACTTTAACAGCTCTCATTCGCCAAGACTATCCTCCTTCTCCACAGCTTCTCCGGATGCGACATCACCTCGGCGATCCATGGGAAGAGCAAAGTGGGAATTGCTAAGTTGTTCACAGAAATTTTCACTGATCTCTCAACATTACCTGAGATTTGTGTCAGGTCAGGTTTAGCTGAGGTATTGCACAGGTTGGCGAGAAGCTGTTTCTGGCGATTTACCAAGCGCCAGCCCACGAACAAAACCCCAACAAACTCCGGAACTTGGCTTTTTTGAGAGCATCGACGAAGCCGAAATCTGATATGGCTACTCTTCCTCCTACCAGAGGAGCTTCGAAGCAGCACTCGTTCAGAGTGTACCTACAGTTATATCTATTTACATATCGTTGTTAAATACTGTTTTGTTTTCATTACAAATATCTATTTGAGCTAATTAATATACGACCAACGTAAGTAATTTCTTACAGCTACAACAATGGTTTGGCAACCCCCTACCACCCACCCAATGAGGTTGGCCAGGGGAGACAATGGCATCCTACAGCCGGTGACAACCAACGATTCTGTGGCACTTGACTCCATTCTCAACACCATATTTTGCCGATGAACGACTGGGTGTGGGGTGAACTGCGGGTGCCGGAAAGCAGGCGTTGCCTGCTCCAGTGTCTGCGGCGTATGCTTCGGCTCATGCACTAACGGAGCCCTCATCGAAGACACCGAAATCGAAACTATCGTCATCGTTGACGAAGATAATTAGGACTTCCTCAATATGAAATTCACATTAATTGTTTTGTTGATTAAAATGGCACGTATATTCGACAAACATTTTTTCCAAATTGTCCATTTTCCCCCCTCCATATCTCCTTGTGTACATCCCAGCGAAAAAGTGTACAGGACCTTTTTTGTAGAGAATTTTATGTAGATTAATTAGTATATGGACATTTTTTTGCTTTAGGCTGCAGTTTTCTAGTTTTTCACGAAAAAGTGAAAAAAGGGACCTTTAATCCCCCACCTACCCCTTAGTTCCACACCCACCAATCAGTACTTTTAGTATGTTGTTCAAGACACCTTCCCCTACAACTGTGCCGAAATTGGCTTTTACACGAATTATTTCCCCTGTTTTTCCTTCGTTGCCTGGACTAGTTCTTCTCCCTTGTTATTTCTTTGAGAAAGAATCATTTCCAGACCAATATCAGAACTGTCAGTTTGAATTCTCTGTTAAAATCTGATGCAATAGAAATATTTGTTCAATCAGACCAAGCGATTTTGCATTTTCTGTGAAAAGACATTTTGTACATTAAAACAAAATGGGTTTTTTCATTAATTTATGATTATTCTTCTATTGCAGCACTTCTTACAGATATATGTCTTTACCTTTTAATAGATGTATTGTAGTAGCCAGTCAATCCAAGGAATGCTCTAGTATCTTTCTTTGTCTTAGATCCTATAAAAATTTTCCTACATCTATTTTTGACTCGTCAGGAGTACAATAACCTTGTCCAATGATATGACCTAAATACTTTAATGTATGGTATGCAAATTTACAATTAGATGGTTGATGGTTAGTTGCGCTTTCTTAATACTGAATTTATTTTTTTAATAAAAAATCTCATCATTTTTCAAAAATTTGCGTCTTTTAAAAATTGTAAATACATTAAGATATCCTTTTCTTTATGTCCAATTTGTAAAATTTATGTTCATGATGATTGTGTTGGACTTTCCAAAGAAAACAAAGATTTGTTTGTTTACATTGTTTTAAGAATTTTGGACAAATATAGTCTCATATCTTTCACTTTATCTTTACAATATATAGCACAGCACCAGTTCTCGGTCTTTTTTGATGAAGCCTTTCCTTTTTTGTTGGTAGGTGGTTTGTCATTCTTCTTGTCCTTTAACTTTGAATACTTTGAAGCTAAGGAAAAGTATTTAGGGGAGGGGGGAGACTATCCGGATTATGAAACCTGTTATCAAGTGGTGCTGTGGTATTAATGTACGATATGCAAATTTACATTTAGATGGTTTGATAGTTGTGCTTTCTTAATATTAAACACATTAAATTTATCTGAAAAAATGGCAATATCATCCAATTTCAAAGATCTCACATTCTTATACAAGTAGGGTTGCAGCAAAATCTTCATAGTCTTTCAAAACCATAGACATTAATTTATTAAAAAAATAGGGTGCGTTTTCAAACCAAAGGGCATTCGTAATGGTCTAAAACTTCCAAACTTTGTAACAAAGGTAGCAATTTTCTGTGCCTTAGGAGTCAATGGACTTTGTCAGTAGCCCGTTGCCATATCTAATGTAGAAATAAATTTAGCGTGAAATTCTCTCTTTCAATATTGGAAAGGGGATAATATTCAGTCCTAATAATTTCATTCAATTTTCGGTAGTCCAGACAAGGTCTGGGGTCACAATTAGGGGCTTCCACTAAAATCATTGGGGACATAGGTGTAATTGTAGGAGAATCTGAATATAAGTCTACCATTTTCTTAATCTCTACCTTTAAAATTTCATTCTGACTAAAGGAGGAGTTATATAATTTGATCTAACAGGCGTTTCATTAATTAAATTGATATCATGTTCAACAACATTTGTCATACCAGGTACATTAAAAAAAATCTTATTATATTTAATTAATAGACACTTCACAAAGAAATGAATTAGGAAATTCTAAATGATATTATTCAAAATTGACTCCCTTAATTTCTCAATTTAACTGACATGATAGATTTGATTAGCAAATATCTCCTAGAGTTCGTGGTCGAATAATAAGGGTATTAATTTCTGTATTTTTGTAATCCCCGCACGGCTAGAAGTGGGTTGGGCAAGCCTAGAAGCCAAAAAAAGGCCACTTCCGGTTTGACCTTTCTTCGTTTTTTACTAAAATCTTTATTTTCCCGCACTTTCCTCCACTTAAGATAGGTGTCATAGCCCTACCTAAGAGCTATCGAATAAATTCGAGTAATCAAATTCTGGTACTTCTTTTGACTCCTTGGGGTCCTATAGGAAAAACTGGTTTTCCCCCTCCCCTCCTATGTTAAAATAACTCAGAGTATGTGGTCGAATCGGTTCGTTTTCTCGTCTATAAATAACTATTGATAAGGGTATTAATTGCTGTAAATTTTGTAATCCCCCCATGGCTGGAAGTGGGTAGGGGCAAACTCCCATGTTGTGGGTTTTCTCCTTTAAGGGCCCGGTGTCGGTCGATGGTGGGACACTTAGGCCCTTGTGTCGCCTTCCACCCAACCAAGTGTGGTGTCCCTGCCCCCCATAGGAGAGCGAATTTTTCACTTTATACAATATTTGTGTAGTTCTCATTGTCACCACCAGGTGGCTAATTGACTATTTCAGGGATCTTACCCCTTTTTCAACCCCTTGGGGGTGGGATCCAGGTTCTAAGGTAGCCTATCTTTTCCGTAGGGCCCTAAAGAGTAATACTGCAAAGTTTGGTCCAGATAGTTCAAAGGACCTAGGAGTGTATAAAGTAGCAAGAAAGAAACATTCATATTTTTTATATATATTATCTTTTTTTTTATTTTTTTTATTTACATATCGAAAGGTATACCTTGTGTTCCACAAGGCTTACAGAAGTAAGTTGAAGTGAACATATAATGTAAAACTTAACAAAAAGAAAAATAATCGTTAACTACTACAACAAAGAGAAAAGGGTAAAAAGAAAGGGAAATCATATTTGTTCTTTGGTATTGCTCTTGTTGTAGTCAAAGACAATGGCACAGTACGTTAACTTAAATATATACAATTATATACAAAAGACAAAAATTTTATTTCAGAATGTGTGGTTTAGTTTTTCTTCAATTCTATCAAAACTGGTGAAAAGCAAAAAAGTATTTATAGAACTTGAGGCCAATTTATCGATTGAGATCTTAGTTTGTTTTGCAATGACAATCTCTGCTGGGAGAAAACAGGACAGTGCAGCACCAAATGTTCTGGATTATGCTCTTTAAAACCACACGAACATGATCCACAAGAGGCAAGGCGAAAACGAAGCAGATAGCCGTGAAAATTTCCATGACCAGTGAGAAACTGAGTCACTTTAAAATTAGAGATAAAATGTTTATTTTGAAGCCTAAGCGGAATAGTGGGGAAAAACTTCTTGGTCCACTGAGCCTTTCCAGAATGCACGTACTCAGCATTCCAGCTCATTATGCTTTTATGGCTCTGAAGGAGCTTCCAATGGGAAGGAGGTGGGGTCAAATCCAGAGAGATATCACTTCGCTTAGCCTGTTTGGCCAACAAATCAGCCCTTTCATTGCCCATGTTCCCACAATGGCCACGAACATGAGCAAAGTCAACTTTAATATTGTTAAGCTCCAGAGATTTAATAATGGTCTGTGTCTCGACAACAAGCTTCTCAGCATTATTGACATCCTGAAGAATATGCAGTGAGGACAAGGAATCACTGCAGACCAAGTACTTCAGTGAGGTGGAGGTAGGGGAGTGTCCCTGGATGTACTTGGTCACCAGGTTCAAGCTCAAAAGCTCTGCCTGAAAGACGGAGCAGTCATCGCATAAACGATATTGCTTATAAGCAACCTCAACATCACCTTCAAACGCAACAAAAGCTAAACCTACCTTATTATTAATTTTGCTCCCATCTGTGAAAAACAAATACCTATAATTCTCCAACTCACAATCATCGTAATTTACCACAGTAATCGAAACTCTGCTAGAGAGGTGCGGAAGAGAAGACAAAGGAAGCTTCCCATTTAGGGAGTTCATATCAACAGTGTTTGCTATCAAGTCCTTAGCATTTTTGGAACCAAGAACTTCGTAGTCAATTGGTGGCAAGCCAGACAGCACAAAAAGAGCGTCATAACTGATAGTTCTATACCCACTCACAATCCTAAGGAGAAACCTTCTCTGCACCCTTCTTAATTGCCTACAGTTAATTTTCCTGTTAACCGAACTTCCCCAAGCTCTAGATGCATAGGTAAAGATCAGTACAAAAACTTGTTTGTAAATCATCTTCATTACGTCCATTCGTAAGCCGAAAGTGTTTTTGCAAACCCTAAACAGGCCAATAAAAATCTTTTACCACTTATTTGACAAAAAATATATAAATATATTATCTTTGAAAGTTCTTTTTCGATTTATTTATTTTTTGTCATTGTTTCAGGCTGCTTCTAAATTTATTACTTGAAAGTAGGCGTAACGGGTAGGGGGGCCTGGCCCACCCCAGAATGACCATGCCCCCCCCCCCCCCCCAGGGAAAATACATATCAGTGTAATTATTTTATATTTTAAAAAATATAAAAATAAATAGAGTATTTTTTAACTTATTGGCATTGTATGCATTATTTGCAACAAAAACAGTGCAATTATTCGAAGGTACAAGTGTAAATTTTAAATTTCTCCGCTTTTTTCCCCCAAACACAAAGCCTCGAAGTTCACCGATAAATGTGTGTTTCGGTTTAAATGTTGTATTTTCTTCACATAAATTACAAAATAAGCAAAATTAATAAATTTGTATTATTGTCTCAAAAAAAGGGATTTAACTTTAATTATTCTTTATAAAGGTGTTTTTTTAATTGTAATTAGTTATTTTCCGTTTTAATGACTGATTTCTTTGGAGTGTATCAAGTTTATTTTTGCATTGCGAGAAAAACAGAAAATTCGTTTCTTATAATCTTTAAAACCAATAATTGCATAATTATAATTTTAGTTAACAATTATAATTAAGAAAGTACATTGAAATATCTTCGTCGTATATGTTTTCGTCTGAGCAAGTTGGTCATTTGATCCTTGTGACGTCAGGCTCTCGTTGCTTGGTTCACAGCTAAAAATCGCCTGACTCCTTCATCTTTAACAACCCCACCCTTTCAATGTTGCTATCGACGGCGCACGGAGTTGCTGAGGGAAGCTACTTTTGTTTTGCAGAATGAAGTAAGTTTGAAAGGAAAACTGAAATTAGTTCGAGCATTTTTTCTATTAATGTATGAGTTAAGGGTAAGAGAACAAATAATTATTTTCATTAGTGACATGAGATTGAAAAGACACACGATTCAGAATAAGAGCAAATACATGATCCGTTGTCGCAACAAACATGACTGTAGTCAAAACTACTGAGTATTTTGTGAGTTTTTTTCTTTAAATTTTATTTTTTGAATTTGATTTCGTAGTTATGTGGAACACCACTGAATTAAGACGAACATTCTTGAATTTCGAACCAAACGATTCCGAAATACCGATGGTAAACTTGTTTTTTTTAAAGAAAGTTCGAGATTTCCGTGGCAGTCTTTCGCAGGGCAGCGGATGAAGATTTTGAAGGCAGGACTTGTAGTAAATGTTTGGGAATCGATTGCTTCCAAAATAACCAAAATTCATCTTCAATTCAATGTTGGGTGAAACCGGAGATGAGGGTACCAGCCTTCGAGGTAATGGCCGCTTTGGAACTACTTTCGGAATCGGAAAAAAATTAGAAAGGGCCAAAATTTTTTCGAAATTTCCTTAAAGATACATCCTGCAGCTTTGGATACCTAACTTGGCTAACCTACAGCTAATCGTGAGCGACGATTCGTTCCTCCGGAACTCAATAGCATGTAAATTGTTTCTTAGGCTAATTTGCTCCGCCACGTATCCTTCCGAACACTGCGATTGCTTGGTACCCTCTCCTCCGGTTTAGCCCAAAGTTGATGGGTAGTTATAAATGAAATGTCACCTGTGGAATTTTTTTTTTTTTTCGTTTTGGATGAAAAAGATTCGTTAATCCATACTAATAATAAAAGCGATGGAAAAATGCGGTGTGATGCTGTATTTTTTGAGAAATTTCGAGATATATTTGGAACTCTTTGATGAAAGGGACGGCCATTGCAAATAGCCACGCCGAACTATTTGCAAGATGGCGGCTTAGCGCTACTTTCAAGATGGCCGCTAAGTAGGACAGAAAGCGAGGGTCATTCCGAAATGAGAAAGCCCGTGATAGAAAGATATTTGCAACGACGATAAAAATAAATAATGAAATCAATATAAATGAACGGGGTTTTTTTCCAATACATACATCCTGCAGCTAAGCGAACCTCAATTAACCAAACCTAATCCTAATTTTGCCTTAGGGAAGTTAATTGTAGCTAACCTAATGCTAATTGTTTTTGGTTGAAAATGTGCCTTAGGGAAGTTAATTGTAGCTAACCTAATGCTAATTGTTTTGAGTTGAAAATGTGCGTTAGGGAAGTTAATTGTAACTACTCCTTATTAATTTCAATATAAATTTCACGCAATCCATTATTTTTACTTTCCCACCATTTCTTAATTATTTTTCCCGAAATTTACATAGATAAAATAATTGAAAAATTGGAAGGAAATTATTTTACACGTACGATACTTCTTTAGTATTTACAATTTTAGAAAAGGAAATTTCCTTCTAAATTTCAATATAAATTTCCCGCAATTACTTTCACACCATTTCTTAATTATTTTTCCCGAAATTTACATAATTTCCTTCCAATTTTTCAATTATTTTATCTATTTTACACTTACGATACTTCTTTAGCAGCACAATTTCTCAGTTTCGGATATATTTAAATTGGCCGCCAGATGGAACTATCGGGCTGATCTTAACAGCGCTAGTGATTCGGTCTTAATCGACTCCCAAAGACGCTACAACATCATGCTTCGAAAATATAAATCCGCCGCCATCAAACAGTTCCAAATAAATGTAGAAAGTTCTTAAAAACTACAAGACGAATCCAGAATTTTCCAACGCTTTTATCCCTATCATGTAATAACGAATCACTTTCATCCGAAATAAAGAAGATTAGGCCTAATTCCACAGGTGACATTTCATTCATAACTACCGTAATTATGAATCTTTTTCATCCAGAAAACAATAAAAATTGCCTTAATTCCACAGGTGACATATTAGGAATAAAAGTCATGGAAAATCATCGCGCTTTTTTTTTTTTTGGCATTTTTTAAGAAAATTCGAGAATTCCTTCGAACTCAAATGCTTCTAAGACCGCCATTTGCATTTTTTTATACGTGTGCTAAAGCAAGAGTCTTGCTTTAAATTAAAATTTTCTTGGAAAATCTCTATTTATTTTAGTTATTTTTAATCCATTTATTCCTAGGAAGTATTAACCAATCGTCTTCTTCCAAAAAAACTTTAAATTGGCCCCTAATTCCGCAGGTGAGATTTCGTAAATTATTACCATAATTACATTTCATAAAAACCTTCTTCTTAGCCAACGCCAACCCTTTGCTGTTGAGCCATTCGGTGACGCGCTGACCAGTATAGATGGGCCTCTTTAAAAACATTAAAAACCTATCCTGTTGGATTTTAAAATGCGCTTTTTATTCAGCATTTTTATTAAATTCGAATGAAATCTTAAATTTAAAGTGACTAAACGAACTGTTTCATATATACTCCCGTAAATATTAACTTCAAAAACGGAATATTACCAGAGTAACTTTCCTGGTCATCAAAATACATTGGTAATTAATAAAAAAGAAATTCTGAAATATTAAAAAAAACGGAAGCCTAAAAATTGAACGAATATAAATGTTTAATGCATAATAAATTTAAAACAATGAATTTTAAAGAATAACTTATATATTTGTAATTAAGTCCCTCAGGGATAATATTTAATTTATATATTTCATTTAAATTTATTATGCATTAAAGAGAATTAAAGTTGATTTTTCTGAAGGACTTACTTGGAGACCCTTTCTGATGTCAATAAAAGATATTCATAAATTATATATCAAAATTTTCAGCTTAAAAAAATAAAAACAATGACACCAAAATTTTAACCCATTGACCCCTAGGTCAAAAGTTATAAGCTTTTAAAAATCTCCGAACACAGGAAGTGACGGGATTTATTATCACCACAGGAGCGCGCCTAGCGGTGAAAAGACGAAAAGTTTCGTTTTCGCGATTAAAATGGTCATTTTAGTTTCTATTATTTTAAAGATACATGAATGTTTAATAAATGTATTAAAATGTTAAATATAAGACTGTTAAATACAGTATACTTTGATTTTTTTTTTTTTTGATTCTGAAATGATTTTTAATTCTAAAAAATAAAATAATGTAGAAATCTGTAGGCCTATAAATAGAAAGAAATTTGTATTATCATTTTCAAAAATGTTAAATTGGTATTAAAAATTTATGTTTAATTAAATTTATATCAAGTTCAGACTGATATCATTAAACTAAAATTTAAAATAAATGCAGCATCTACATACAGGTTTTAAAAATATAGTAAGTCTGGGAAAATAATAATAATTAGAATTATAATAATTTTTTTTCATTAAAAGGATAATACAATACAGTCTCGTTAGGGACAGAAAATCCCTATCAACGAGTTCTGGCAATTAAGTAAGAACGAATTTATGGTTATTTCAAAAAATAATAGTAATAATAAATAATATCATTTTTCATCAGTGCAACAAGCAAAAATAAGGGTTTGCAATGGCAGAGAAGAAAGGCTGCTGTGTGGCTTCTATATAAGATAGTTTCTGAAAGGCTAGGATCTCTGCTTTAAGACAGTGCAAACCAGAACTTTCTGTTTCTAAATGAAAGATTTGTCTTTGATAAGTTGGACTTTAAAAACAGCAAAATTCATCATTCCAATAGCAAACTTTAAGGTCTTTAAAGGTGTGTAAAAATGAAAAGGACTTGAAACCACAGGATGGTAATTTTTATACAAGAACTATGACAAAGATGGTGACAGATGTAACTTGCTCAAAAGTATTTTTGTTTTAGTTTTAAGTAAGGGCACTAGTAAAGGTGAAAATATAAAAAATTAACATAATGGTCAAGCAACAATTTAATTAAAATTGGCTGATTTCATATGGAATGACCCAGCTATCGATAAAGGGAAAAATGTTTTGGATAGTTTTAACTTTTATTCATTTTTTCAAACATACTTCCAGTTCTGATATTTTTTTCAAAACAATTATTCGAAGTAAACCATATCCACTTCACACAAACCATCATCTTTTAAAGTTGTGAAAAAAATAATATGTACTTATTACGTAAATGTTCAGATTGTAAGAATAAGTGAACCAAAATCATTGGTATCTTCACATGAAACAATAGGGGGAAATAATAATAATTTCCTACATTTTAGAATTTAATTTTTGAAGAAAATTAATGAAGTTAAAATCACAGAATTCAAAATGATAGAATTTTTGAAAAAAGATTCCAGAACATTGGCTAATTAGTCGTATTTAAAGCATTCTTTCTTTTCATTTATTTATAATATCCTATAAAAATAAATGGTAAATCTATTCGAATTGTTAGAAAAAATATTCTGTAGTTATGTTTGTTAAAAACAATCAAAGATTATTAACATTAGCAATTCTTAGTAATTTTTATACTCTAAAATTTATTAACTTGGAGACTTGTACTGCTGCGTATTCCGTCAACCGTCTGCCGTATTTTACCTTATTTTTGTCCTTATTACTATTTTTCTGTTTTAAATGCGTGAAGAAAGTATTTACAAAGATGTTTTTTAAGGAAAGTAACTTTGTGTTAGAATTTGAGAAAAAAAAAAATATTTAATCTTATCATTTTTTCCGTTTGTTTTCTAAATTATCGTAACTGACTGACAAAAAATAATATTTCAATTGGACAAACATTTAAATACTTCAAAACTCTTAATTTGAGTTAGAAATAGTTATTGGGTTACACTAAAGCTCCGAATGCTGTGCAATCCAACCTTTCCATCGAGGCTGACGTTGGCCTCGCTTCCAACCCAGTGACGTCAACAGGCTAGCCAATAGAAAACGCTTTCTCGGCGGAGACAACCTTCTCTCCTATCTAATAACCTTGGTATTTTACAACACGCATTATTTTGTAAAACCGGAAAAGGAAATGAATGTTTCCCATAATGCATCTGTTTTCCCGCCCGAATTTGTTCAAGATGGATCTTATGAGCTACGACGAGCGTTTTTTCGTGAATATGTATTTGCACATGACTCTGGCATGGGGTCCAATGAGAAGGAAGAAAGTATGGGTGCGTGATATTCTTCAGTGAATGGACACTCATGGGGAATATTACAATCTTGTAGCCGAAATGCAAATGAAGGTGAATAAAATTTTAGTCGGAACATTGCCATTTGCTCTCAATTTACGCGAATGCTAAAGAAAGAAACATATGATTTACTTTTATTTAAAATTATAGGATCCTTTGTGGTATTTTGAGAGTTTCCGGATGCCGAAAGAGAAAGTCGACTCCCTGCTGCAGTTAATTATGCCATTAATTGCACCTAAGGAGTCGAATTTCAGGAAAGCCATTGAACCTGGTCTCCGGCTACATCTGACTCAGGTAAGTGCATATAAATTATGTCTTTGTAAATGTATTAAATTACATTGATTTCTATAAATAATTTAAAATACGAATCCTTAATTCCTATTAAATTTTCTAATGTGAAGGTATTTGGCATCTGGAGATTCAGTGAAGGGCGTAGCCAAGAGTTACTGGGTAGGATATACAACTGCCCGGAAAATTATAGCATCCACAACGGAAGCTCTTTGGCTGACTCTGCGCCATCAAGTATTGAAGGTAATAGTTGTCATGTATCTAGTAATAATATATCGTTTATTAATAATTTCGGGTACTTAAATTATAAATGTTATTTTTATTGGTTTTGTGTTGATTGAAGCGTCAGATGAATTTAGGCAGTTTATACAATTACAAATAAAACATCCTTTGCAATCAAATAAAAAGTTATTTAAGTAAACATTTACGAGAAATCGGAACATTCACTAAATACATACATGTTAAGAAATACTTAGAAAAGTTATGAGTTTTCCAAAAAAATAATTAAACTATGTTTTTGGGCATTTCTGTTCGTAGCATGTAAGAAATTATTGAGTATTCATTAATTTACTAATGGTTTTTTTATTGAAAATATTGTTGATTTTTTACTTGAGTTATGGTTTTATTTGTATTTAAGCTTATTTTTATGTAAATACTGTTTCTAAATTTTTTTATACTGTAGTTTCACTTTTCAAATCTTGAAATATTATTATAGTTCTTTTTATTTCATTTTTTTAATTTTTTATTTATAAGATCATCTTTGTACAACTCCCAGCACCTACATAAGAGGTTTATGTACCTAGTAGGACTGTTATTTATTTATTTTATATTTTTAATATTATTTTTTTTTTAATTCTGCAGGAATAAATTATTATACTATAAATAAATAAATAAATAAATATATCCAAATAAAATTTTTTGAAATAGAAATATATTCAAAACACATAATCAACTATCCCTTTTATCATATACAGTAAAACCTCGTTAAGTCGTCACTCCGTTTAAGTCGTCGTTTTCCTTTGGTCCCGACTAAGTCTCATAGACAATGTAAAATAACCCTCTTTTACTCATCACCAAATTTAATTCTACTCCGGATAACTCGTCACCCTCAAAACTGGCGAAAAGCATCTTTATTCTCAATTTTGCCTGCTATCTTTTCAGCCCCGCCTCTTCACTCCAAGAAAGCCTAGCCTTTACGGAGGATTTTCACGTGGGAAATTACACACTGGTCGCCGCGACTTTGTCAAGCCGCTACTGACTGTTTGTTTCTTGTCTTTCTTGGCCGCTACCGACTTGTGAGTGTGATTTCATTTCATAGCGAGTAAGCTCTGCTATAAGGGCTATTTTTTATCCTGCAATTTCGTGGTTTGATTACATTTGTAACATGTCAGGGAAACGAAAACTTACCTAGTTATCTTTTAAAGAAAAAAAAGACTTAATTGCACTTTTTGAAAAATCAAGTGTTTCGAAAACAGCTTTTGCCAAAGAACATCATTTTCCCAGGACTACATTAATGCCCGGGTCACACGAGCCTATTTTTCATCATTGTTTTCAATCGTTGGCCCTATCTTTCAGGTCTACGATCGTGTGATTTGCCTCTGTTGACCATTTTCAACCCTGATTCCATCATTGAAAAAATTTCAGTACGTTTCTAAATACAACCCTGTTTTCAGGGATGCTCATTAGTGAGCTCCAATCAGAACCGACCAGCTACGATCCCGAAGGAGCTGACCAGCGCCATTTTGGCTACCGTATCGAGAGAATCCGAAGGCTATTAGGAATTAAATATCACAGTGAGGAGATTATTTTTCGAAAATAAACAATATTTTTACTGAAATAAATTAATTCTATGCGTCAAAATGTGCAGATGTCAACTTTTTAAAGAGAGATTTCATTTCTTCTTCAGCTGTGTGAAAGGCCGCAGAGGCTTGTGGGATACCCGCTGTTTTCAGCCGAAATTCAGTTCGCTTTCGCAAATAGTAGAGCTGCTTGAATACAATTTACAATTAGTTTCGAACAGATTGACAGCTTACTAAAAGTCATTTCAAATTCTACCTAAATTGCGTTGCCGAAACACGATTTTAGCCTCTAAAAAAAGATTAATCGCCGTCTTTTCGTAGCTTTCGAGAAACCGCCAAAATCTTTTAAGCTCAACTCTGATTGGCTAGCACTCTGCCAATCAAATGCACTGTTTCACCAAATTTCGTCGAGACGGACGAGAAAGCAAGGAAGCAAGGAAGGGGGAACCCAGCACTGATTTCACTGTAGCAAAACAATGTTGAAAAAAATATGCTCGTGTGACCCGGGCACGATATTCTTTCATTGAAATAAGTAATTGAAGAAGCTGACTGCAAAGACAAAAGAAAGAGAATGAGGAAATCAAAGTTTGACGAGATCGAGGAGGTTTTAAAAACGTTCGATGGCTAAAATATGCCAGACCGCAAAATGTGCCGATTTCAGCCATGATTCTCAAAGAAAAAGCCATGGAAATTGCTAAGGAGTTAAACATTGAAACGTTCCAGCCAACCATTGCTGCCGCCGAAATCTTCCAAGACAGACATTGCCTTTCTTTTAAAACGATTTGCGTCACTCCGCTTAAGTCGTCAAAAATGTTTGGTCCCTTGAGTGACGACTTAACGAGGTTTTACTGTATTATAAATGTTAACTGTATATGTTTACAGGGCGTAATGAAACGAAAATTTGATATAATAAAAAAAAAAAAAAAATCCAAAATATGTGGAAAGATAAATACAAATAACGTAGGATAAAATAGGAATGATAATTAAAATAATGTATAGAATTTTTTAATTGTATTTTATTTCTAAGTTTTTAAATTTCCTATATTTAAACATTTACAAATTTTGTTGAAGTTCTGATATTCATTTGAGATGATATGCTACAACAGTTGCTTTGGTCAATTCTTTGAAATATTACAAATTATAAAGTGTTACATGTTGAAATGGAGGAGAATGTTATATGACAAGACCAAATGTGTTAGGTTATTTTCTTGATCCAAGTCTGCTTCCTTTCTGCCTTTGACAATACATCCAAATATATTTGTGTACCTATAATTTATTTTTGTGTGTAATGAAGCAATCCATTATTTCTTTTCAGGAACAGAGTCCCCAACAATGGATGAGAATTGCAGAAGATTTCCACAATGTGGGATTTTCCGAATTGTTTAGGTGCCATAGATGGAAAGCACATTTCCATTGGGGCACCTCCCAATTCTGGCTCGGAATACCATAATTATAAGAAATTCTTCAGCATTGTCTTGTTGGCAGTGAGTGATGCCAGGTATGAATTACTTTGTTTTCATTATAATTTTTAGCCTTAATAATTGTAATATGTTACTTCTGAAATTGAGACATTAAGAAAAAAAAAATTACAAGATTAAATGAAATCCTTGTACTTTTGCAGATATTGCTTCACTCTCGTTGATATTGGTGCCTACGGGAAAGATTCCGATGGGGGAATATTTGGACGTTCGAAGTTTGGAAATAAAATTTCCAAAAATGAGTTTCCAGTTCCTCCACCTCAATGTTTCCCTGGTTCCACTATCAATCAGCCGTTTGTGTTTATGGCCGATGCTGCTTTTCCGTTGAAGAATAACCTTATGCGCCCTTATCCAGGGGTTGGCATTACACCGGAAGAGCAGGCTTTCAATTACAGGCTATCCTGTGCCCGTCAAACTGTGGAGAATGCTTTTGGCATTTTAACAGCAAGGTAATTCTTTTTCTTAGTTTCATTTTTAAACACGGACTATCATGACATAAATAATTTATATTAGCAACGAATGGATTTTAATTAGACTTTACATTTGCTACAGGTGGGGTGTGATGCAGAAACCCATGAGATGGATCGAACCATTCATGTGGTTGCTGCGTGTGTTTGCTTGCACAACTTCCTAATGTTTTGTGAAGGAAATACCTCTCCAGGAAGGTGCCAGTACTGCCCTCCACGTATGCCGATGTGGTGGACAGCCATGGAAACATTACTGTTATTGTTGTTGCGCCACTGACCATCAGTAATGTCAATGGCTCCAGGATACCTAGAAGATTAGGAACATCAAACACATCCTTTACGGCTCGGGAAGTTAGAGATAACTTCCATCAATATTTCAATAGTGACCATGGTAGGGTTCCATGGCAGGGCCATTAAGTATAATTATGATCTGTTTCAAATATTGTTAAATTTTTTAGGAACAAAAATAGTGAAAGTAAAATGTTACATAACTTAGGACATTCAAATGTATTGTAGAGAATCTTAATGCTACAGTCTTGAAATGCTGAAGGATTTCCACAGTTAAAAAAAACAATTTTAAATATATCTCATAAAATTAAGTGCTTTATTAAGTTAAATATGATAAACTATAAATGAAATGATTTGTTTCCTTTCAGGACTCATTGTGCCTGATCACGTTTGCAAGGTGAAATGGATGATAGCAGTATTAGATTTCAAATCATAGCATGTTGTCCCATCCTCCTCTTTACCTATGGTGCATTTCTATTAGTTTAATTATTTCCATGCCTGTGGATAGCATTCACCAATTATTTCTTCTTGACTATAATATAATTTCAGTGTATTTTGTGTTGGCCTCTAGTCAGCTAATTGTTAATCTTTCAAAATATTACTATTAGTTCAGATTATGAATGCTGCAAATTGTGAAATAAATAAATAAGTTTTTATTGAGTAAAGCATAGTTATATGTATGTACACCTATTACAGTAATACTTATGATTGGATTAATAACATTTGTTAATATTGGGGAAAATAAATACTTAATTAACGAAAATATTGAAAAAAATTTCATTTTGCATTACAAATATGGTTTATTTTCTGTAATTTACATGAAAGTGTGAACATTAATATGAAAAGTACATTCTTCATTTTTGGTTCTCGTTAGCTTGCATTCATCAACATAGCCTGGAAAAAAAAAAAACATGGATCATTCCCTGCCATATTATAAAAATGTTTGGATTGCTCCTAATAAATCTTCAATTTTTTTTCCACGTCCGATTGTAAACCTAACTGTTTTGCCATGTTTTGCTGTGCCCATTAATGAAGAAGGTACTTACTAATTTTAATATGCATTCACAGCTATGTTTAATGTGAAGCTATATTTATCGTAATCCATTTCTGCAAAAAATGCTTTTTGCTAGGCTTTCATTGTGGCATCCCTAAAACTTTTTAAAGGTGGCATGATCAGACTCCTCTATCATATATTTGAAAAAATAAACCATCACAAATTAAAATTAATAATTGTGGTTATGTAACTTAATGCTTCCAGATGTCACTTGAAGCATAAATACCACTATCAGTAATGAGAAGAAAAAGAAATTGGATAAGTGGCAGAGCCTCGTCTGTAGGAAATGGCACACACCTCGTGAAGGTGAGGTTGCCTATCTGATGAGCGGCTTTATATTGCGCATCAGTTAGTGTGCCCCAGTCAGCATAATTTTCAGTGCGTCATACCGGCAGCAGTTGTAATGGTTAACACCATAATGTTAACAAAGGCATAACACATCAAAATTAGTTGAGTAGTCAAGGTTATTTAAACTGTAAATATATCAGAAAAAAGATGTGAATGAAGAATTTATTAACAACATTCGCAGATGTATGTTGCCTAGGCTCTCATTCTCCTTAACACTACGATAGGGCTTTTTGGTTTGATCACAAACGCCTGGTCAACTCTTTTACTATGATACCAACACAGGTGGTGGTTTATTGATTTGGTATATTGTAAAACATGCTAAATATTAATTCTTCCCAATGAAAACTGGAACTTATTTTTATGCTTTCCCTGAAATTTATGATCAATGCTAAAGACAGTTTATGTAGACAACAGGTATTGATGTCCAATTGTCATGCCTTGGTTCTGCTGGATAATTATTAAACATTTGTTTTGGAATCTAGCACGTGCCTTTCCTTGATTGCCAAAGACATTAAGTATCAAGTAACTTATATAATCACGTATTGCTTTTTTTGCAGTTGTATTTTATTTGAGTGATGTTGTATTATTTCAATCTATAAAGTTCATGTAATGATATGGCTTTCTTATAGATTGAAAAATATAACTGTTACAAATTTCCAAAGTAATTTCCAGACATTGTGACATTACGAGATTTGGGAGGTTTGGCATTGACATTTCGTAGTTCAGGAAAACTTATTTTAAGGGTCCTATCTGTATAGCATGTTGACCTTGGCAATATACATAATAAAATTCTATCTACTTCACAAACTGAATGAATGATGTTTGAAATATGCTTTCAGTTCATTAATGCAGAGACACCAAATTGGCAAAAGTGGTTTGCAGTAGAAAGACAATGCAGGTACACAAACAATTTGATGTGACATGAAATTTTTCCAAAACAAATTGAAGATGGTTGAAATGGGCAAACCCCTTTTTTGCTACTAAATATTTGGTTCACTTACCTTGTTTTACCTGAAAGTAACAACAAAAAAAAAGATAGATTGTCAATGAGAAAAAAATATAAAAATATGAATAGATACACAACAAAGAAAAAAACCCTTTTCTTAATGTAAACAATTTTTTACACATTACCCAAATATAATATTGTGTTAACATACTTGGGGGTCTCTAGAATTACATAATCTTAAAAAAAAAAAATACATGCATATAGTTCATTAATGTTCATGTTAGAAATTCCTTTAGCAAGGCAGAACTATGCCTATAAATTAATTCAAATAATTTTCAAATTCTTATGGCCAAAGCAGTTTTTTCATGAAAGAGTTCATGCTTTATATTACAATTTGAAATGTAATAATAATCTAAGAAATATCGTACATCTGTGTATGTAATATTTAACAAAGGAGAAACAAAAAAAAATTGTGTACTTACTTCGTTTGATTAATTGTTGTTTCTGGTAATAATGGAGTCCCTTATTTCGTCGCCTACTTGTAAGATGCGCCATAGTAATTCGGTGTATTGCTTAACATTCATACCATCTGCTAAATGGCCCACAGCCGCACCAAAATCTTCCGACAATGTAAGTGGCCTATTAATTCTTCCCATAATACTCTCTGGTGAAATGGTGTTTGGCTCAACTGAAAGTTAGATATAAAAATTGCACCATGGTGTATTACATTGCACATGAAATTTAATTGTATAATACTGCTTAATATCAATGTGAAGTTGAAATGAATAGTTTACTGAAAATTTTATCATAAAAACCTCTCCTCCTTTTCCTGGTACTTTCAACTTCTCTTCTTTGATACTGCTGAGTTGTTGTCTGTAATATAATATTGTAGATAATATAATTTGTTATTGTGAGAAAAAATGTATTATGTTTAACGGAAGTAATTGTTGGGTCAAAATAAAAATTTGATATTGAAATCGTAACCTACCACCAGCGATGGTTGCTCAAGTGTTTGATAAGGGCCTGTTGTTGGAGTGCCAAGATTTGAAGTTCCCTATCATATGCGTTAATAAAGAAAAATGAATGGTTACAATGATGCTGAAATGATGGATCAAAAATCATAGAAAATATAGAAACTGTAGGAATCAACTTACCAATACAGGATGATCCATCTGCTGGCGATACACTACTGAGGGGGTATTTCTTTCTTCAGTTATCTGTAATTTTCAATACACACAGTACAGCAGTTAGTATAGCTACATGTTTTAGGATTTAAAAAAAAAAAAAAAAAAATTGTATTGGCATGATAATGTGAGGTTACATGCAAAGAACAAACCTGCAAAGGATCATTGCCTGGAAGTATAGACCTTCCAGGCAATAGCTCATCTTCGGATAGCTGCAAATGTTGAAAAAAAAAAAAATAAAAATAAGTAAATTGCCACATAGTAGCTTCACTGATGTTGGTTAATGTGCTGGAATTAATTAATAAAAACTTATGCTAAGTAAGTTAATGAATAATTCTTTATTTATTTCTATAATTTATATATTCTTTTTTCAATATATATATTATGCTAATGAAAAACATTACAGAGAACAGATAATTAAATATCTAAGAAAATAGCACATGTTACTACATTTGGAAAACATAATGTACCTCTTACAAATAAGAACAGTTTTACGAATAAAGTGAAATATATGGAAATAAATTTAAAGATAATAAATCAAGAAATAAAGTAATACGAAATCTATATTATGGAAATAGAACTGAAACAATTACACAAAGATTTCTTATATGTTCCTAAATGAAAGTCAACATTAAGCTTAACAAAAGTTACAAAATCAGTTTGTTAAATTAAAAAAAAAAGTAAGGGTTCAAATGTTTTGAAAGTTGTATACGTATATTATATAACAATGAGAAATGATAATTTATAATTTATAACAGTTAAGGCAATATACTTCACTCATTAGTATAATGATATTTGTAATAAATGACAATAATATAACAGATATTGCATTCTCTGTTATACATTGGCGATTATATTAACAAATTATTCTCATACTGGAGATAAGTACAGAATATGTAAGATAAATACCATAACCTTGTAGGACTGAAATTGTAAATAATAATTAAATAAAAATATTGTTTTAATACCATAGCAAATACTTACAAACATTTACATTGCATAGAATGAAAGGACTTCCTTATTTTACATCCTTTTCATTGAAAAGAAATTTTCAGAATCTTAAACTAATGAGCAAAACTTTGGCATGGTAAAAGCTAATTTAACATGAATATAGTTAAGAAATTATCTTTGTTACAACACGTTAAGTAACGACTAGTCCACGTGTTCTTGCAGCCGGTAACTATAACTTAAATAATGTAATTTTAATTTCATGTTCGCTTTTTAAATTAAAAAATTACAGTTCGATTACAAGGCCAAAAATAAATGCAGACCTATCTGATTTTCCTAATTGTTCGCTAATGTGGAGCCATGCTTTCTCCTTTTTTAGCTTATTTCTGTAATCTTTCGATGAAATAGCATAAAGCTCTGGATATTGTTCCACTAACATAATAAGATCTACCTTCTTGGCATTCATCTTAGAAGAAAAAAAAAAAAAAAAAACAGCAGAAATTTCCGCCACATGACATGGCTGTGTTGTGATTGGTTCTCGTTGTAACAAAAGAAACATTCTGATTGGTGACGTTAACATGATGTCACATACGGAATACGGGGATGTTCAAGCTCGTTGAACTTTCCCGTTTAGTGAAAAAATAAGTGAGTTTGACCTCACAAATCGACGGACGTAGTACAAAATGACATTAGTCCGTTTTTTGGATACGTGGATACGGATACGGGGTTCGATGCGCCCGGACCTTAAATCAAAGATGGTGGCAGATAAAAAATAAAACAAAAATACTTTTGAGCAAGTTACTAGTAAGGGCACAAATGTGGTGAAAATATAAAAAAATTAACAAAACTGTCGAGCAACCATTCTGATTGATTTCACATGGAATGACCCAGCTTTATAGATAGATAGCTTACCAATGAAAAGATAATTGCTTTATAGGTATTGTAACTTATTCTTCCCTCATCTTCAAACACTAATATTGAAATATATTGAATTGGTAGTGTTGGATCATACTGGAAATTTGCTCTCTTAATATATGCATTGTTTATAAGTCAGTTATACGTAATATAATATTCTTAATATTCTAATAAATTTTGTTTTTATTATTCCATAATGAGAAATAAAATTGATGGCATGCTAATTGTTATACACATATTTCATAATGCATTATTGTAGTGAAAACAGAATTGGGAATCCGCTCACCTGAAGCCTCGTGTGACTGTGAGAGAGAGAGATTTCCCAGAACATTAAATGTTCATAATCTTAATGAATCCTTATTGAGCTTAAAAAAAATAATTTATTATGAATACTTGATTAGCAGAAAATAATTGGTCACTTATTTTTCCGAAAGGGCTGCAAAAAAAAACAAAAACAAAATTTAGACAAATAATTTGTCATTAAAAGTATAAAACTACCTATGATATAGAAAGGAATTAAATCCTCGATACGCAAGTTTTGCATGCTTAAAGTACATTTTTAGCAGAGTTCTTAAAAACCTTTAACTAAAAATTATAATGAGTAATTCCAACTGCTTATTAGTGAGCAAACAGAATCTTAATTTTTAACAAATTAAAAACTATAAATGTATATCAAGCCTTCTTTTCCTTAACTTTCCAATTGCATTTCTTCATTATCTAATGGGATTTACAAATATTCTCTGAGCATTCGTTACTTGTTGAACTGCATCATCCTTCTTAGATTTGTTATTTTAATACCCCCCCCCCACAAAAAAAAAAAATAGATTTTATTTATTTATTTATTTATTTATTAGATATACTTTATTGTTGTTGCTTATTTTTTGTATTATAATGTTTTTTTAATATTTTAAAATTGCAAAACAATCACCATAATACAGCCAAATTGCTCTTCAGTCGTGTAGTTTCACTGTAATGATAGTGGGAATAAATTATTTTTGTATCTGATGTTACAGAAGTTATATTACTTTATTTTAACAAGTAAAATTTAAGCTTACTAGACAGCCTGCATACTGTAGAATTGCTCTTACTGTTGACTCAGTGTTATTTAATTCTTTTAAGGGCGTTATTTTTGTTTGTTTGTTGGTGCTAATTCTTTTTTGATATTATAAAAGCATGAAGGTATTTCCTCTTCCTTTTTTTTTCCCTTTTAATTTCCTTCTCTGTTTTAAACAGGAGTATGTTTGCTGATGCAGTTCATCTGGAATCCTCTTGTTTCATTAGCAAGGACTTTCAACCAACCAGGCTATGAAACTTGGATTGTTGACCAAGAAGAGAGCCAGAATCTGTTAAGTATTGAGATGGGAGAAGTGGTACCTACTAAAAGTTGCATTTTGTAGCCATTGATGTGATCTGTAGTTGACGATTGTGCAATGAAGATAAGGTAGGAACATCTGTTAAAGTGTAAATCTCAAATCCTAAAAAGGAAGATCTAAATACGAAATAATTAACTTCACTGTGAAATTTATACTGCAGATTAATATTTTTTTTTTAAATTTTGCAGCAAACATTCTTTTAAGTGTATTGTCCTCTAATATATATTAAAACAATATGCAGCTCCCCTTGCCAATGTTCTGGGTTGATCCAATTTTCATAGGTCTTTCAAATTCACACAACATAATGCAAATTTATTAAGAAAAGTGTTTCCCTTGACCTGCACCAAGAAAGCAAAAGACAAACAACAATTCATGTCTAAAGCTTATCAACAAATTGGAGTCTGGATATGCTGTTTCATCATTATTATGAATCTTCAGCCAGACTTGCCACTTCGATGACAAGCTCAGATTGGCATGAAAACATAAGGAAACCACAAATATAAGAAATATAATACAAATTAATACTTAATAATACAAATTTATTTCAAATAATGCCAATATAATACAAAAAATTGTAATAAATACTTTGTGTTAATCTTTTTTTTGGGGGGGGGGGTTGTGTCTATACAACAGCAACACAAGTAGCACAAATTATAATGTAATATTTCTGTATCAATTTCAAAGTTAAGTAGTACATAGTCTTAAATCGATAAGAATATTATGCAGATTGTAAGTGGTGATAACGAGTTCAAATGTAAATCATTCTGAAGGATTTTAGTCTTGATTTCAATTTGCCTAATATGTTATCAATTGCGGCATCAGTGGAACTTTTTCATGAAGTACTTTGTTAATACTTAATGAAATACTTTTGTTTTCTTGAAAGATGTCCATTGTCTATGTAGAAAACATAAGGGAAGTTTCCAAAAGATCAGCACAATTCCAATAACATACAGCTCCCTTGATAAATAAGCAGAAGTGTATAGATAAGTTTGATGGAAATGGCTCTTTTTGCCATGCTTGATCATCAATTGATGAGATTGATCTTGTGTAAAACATCAATCAACTTTTGCTCATCCTTGCCATTTGTCTGCAAAATAACAGTGGGAAATTATTTCTTAGTGAAGAAATAAGTATCAGCCACCACACAAATAAATTTTAAAAATGTAGCAAATTACAATTAACAATGGAAAAAACATAAATACATATTCTGGAGCTTTCGAGCAGCCTTTGCAAAGCTCATTTTCAACTAAATTATTTCTTACATCGTAAGTTATTTTCTACTAACTTATGTCCCATCCTAACTATACCTTGAAGCTGTTCTTAGCTCATTAAGCTTTTTTCACATTCAATTGTATATGAAATCCTTTATTTTTATGATCATGTTGACTTTGATTCTCAGTATGTAAGCTGTTTTTTTTTATTTTTTTATATACATACAGTGCTATCACTGATGTTTACTCCAAACAGGTCATACTTCCTAATAAATGACTCTTGGTTGCCCAACAACCAAATTGGAAAGAAGTTAACAAAATCTTTTGTAATATTATATAACAAGGAAACATAAATGCACACAAAATAAGAAATTTACTGAACTTTTTTTTATTTTTTTATTTAGTACAAGGAATCTGAGACAGGCTGTTTCAAGTTTGCAAACCCTCGTCAGTTGAATTAGTGCAGTATCTGCAGCTCAGTAAAATTGAAAAATACATAAGCATAGGACAAATAGACAAAATAAAATAATCCTTCATATAATACACATCAAAAACAAATTATGAATAAAATGGGATAAATCATTAATCTCAGGTAGCATTAGGCTTAACTTATTAAAGATTATTATGAAAGGTCAGTAGTAGATTTGTTACTTGAAGTTGCTATAAAGTTGGTTTTTGTTCCAGCTACTTTTGAATCGATGTTGGATTTTTATTCCATTTTCTGCCATTAGATAAAAGTAAATGAAATGATGTGTGTTGAGACAAAAATTTAATTGTAATAATTAGTAATATACAATACTGTAATTGATTAACTCTTATTTTACAAAAAAGGTGTTGTTGTTTTTTTTCCCCTCAGTATTTTACAGTGAACTTACTTATGAAAATACATGAGTTCTTATTCACATCCATTGACATTTACATTATTATCAAAGAGATTTTCAAGACGTGGTACATAATCTTCGCTCTCAGAATCAGAATTTGAAGAATCTTCATTTTCAGATTCCAAATTTGAAGATTTATCGTCGTGACATGGTGAAGAATATTTCAACATTTCTAATTGGAAAATTGTTTCTTTTAATCAGATTCAGTATCAGAATAGTCAACTACTATTATTTTGTAAACGTAATTCCTCCACAACCTCAAACCTTCTATTTTTTTATTTAAATGTGCCTTTCTTTTCCAAAAAAACATAACATGCATGCTCCTCTTAATTCAAACAATCATAGTATTTCATCTTTCCTTAATGCTGCTTCTCTCAGCATATATGTATATACTGCAGAATCGATCAGCGTGTTCATCTGTAAAGAAAAAAAATATATAATTAATTTAAGTTCTAATTTTCTTTCTATTTTAAACTTTAATTAGAAATAAGTTTTATTTCTAAGTTTTAACTTACAATCAAATTATCCATAATGAAATCTGCAACAGTTTGGCTCGAAGACTTTTTAGATTTGACAGAATGTAGGTTGAATTGAATGGTGATGCAATATTTAGGTTTTGATAAGAAAGTTTGGCTTTTCAAAATGGCGTTTATTGAGTGTTAAGAGGTTATTATATAGAGGTTATGTTAAGAGGTTATTATTAGAAATGCATTAGAAATTCTGAAAATAAAAAAAAAAGTTTTTCCATAGATAAGAAAAAAAATTGTCCATAATTATAAATATTTCAACATTTCTAATTTGGAAGTTGTTTCTTTTCATACAGTTCGTCGTGAAATGTTGGGTGAATGCATATCTAAAAAAAAAAAAAACCTTTGATACACTCTGGAACCCTTTCATAATCCATGCTATTGGCAATAAGCCTACTTGCCAAGCATTGTAAACTTGTATATGCAAAAAAATTTAGCTTTCTTCAGTTGTTTTTCACCGATGGCTGGAATGCCCTTGACTTTCACTCGATCCACGTGAACCTTATTTTTCAACAAGATATCAACCACCGGATGTCCATTGAAAGCAATCTTTTTCTTCTCGATCATAAAATTCAAACAATGAAGCGCAGTGTCTCCATTTTCATCATATGCATTGACATCAGCTCCATTCTTTAGTAGCGATTGAAGCAAATTGGAATTGGTCTGATAATCCACTTTACTAACCTTATAACAATTTCTAATGCAATAGTGAAGAAGTGTTCTGAGAGACATTTCAGACCTTACTTCTAATCTTATAAAATTACGTACAAATATTTTCAATTTCTTATCATTAATGCAGTTGGGTAACCTGTGCAACTGACATAATAAGAAGTGGGTCATATGAAACAACTGAAACCAAGGAATTTTCCAATGTTTTCTCAACATTGGATTGGATTTTAAAATGATTTCAAAACCATTTCTTAAAAATTTCAAACACTGAAAAGAAATTGTGGATTTATCATAAACATCAAGATATAATTTACGTAAAGATTGTACAATTATGCCAAACAAATTTACACACTGGATAAAATATACTCTTCTGGTTTATTAGAATTAAACAATATTTCAATACCTTTCAGAGCTAAGTAAATTCTTCTTTGGTTTCGTTGTATCTTAAAAAATTGTCCCCAATCATACAAAAATTCTATTAAATCTATTAGAAGAGTCTATAAGAAGCCTCTATTCCTCATTTTTATATTCTATTCCGAATTCATTCATCAAACCGACAATATCTGAGCAGCATATTAAATCATCAGCTTGTTGAAAACATTGAGAAAATTGCTGCTCTCTTCTCCTATATACCATATTGTTGGTTCCTTTTGCCAACAAGTTCTTTTCCTTGAGTCTGGAGGCAAGCAGTTCAGCTTTCTCCTTTGTTAAGCCCAAATCTCGAATCAAATCATTTAGCTCGGATTGAGTAAATAACTTGGGTTCTAAATTTTCTGTAGTACATACAAACTCATCACCAGCTTCATGTTCATTAGACTGCGCATCACTATATATATTGTAACGGGACTAGGGGGAAAGGTGCTTTTCGGGTTTTGTGAATGTCCGTTGGGCGCCAACCATTGATTCGGTAGAGTATCTTCCACCCCTCCACAATCGTTACACGCCGGTTTAAACTAGCATCAGTAATCTCTTGGGCGCAGGGAACCACACTTCACGTTCACGTACGTAGGGGCGAAAATACACTCATGGCACAAATAAACTTAGCAATTTTTATTCAACAATGAAATTAACACTGGACTTGATTTGAACTAATAACGTGTCGGCGAAGCTAAGGCTTGTAACTCCGTCGGAACTGAATTGAAAATTACTAAATAATTGAATCAACAATTGAACTTCTTTCACTTATTTGGAAAAAAATTCTTATGCGTGGCACTGCACTAATATTTTCGAAGCACTAATTTAAGGAACTTGCGAAGTTACTTAGCACGAATTTGAATTCACAAAATTAAAGGGTTAACTCACAGACTTGGAAATCCTACACGGGTATACACGTGTATTTAAAACACACACAGGCAATTTATGAGAATTTTCCGTTCGTAAATCACTTAAAGCTTACTTCTGAAATATTTCATTCACAAAATAAACCGTGCGGCTTTAAACAGGCTATCCAAGTTGTCTAGCTATCTACAACAACTTAATTTAACACATCTATGCCGGCGCTGTGGGCCGAACTTTATTATGGCTTTCGGTCACCGGCATCGAGACCAGAATGCGGCTACAAACTGAAGTATCCAGCCCGGGTTCTCGTGACCGCAAGAGCTTGTAGCTAACAGTAAGAGCTGGCTGCTGAACAGTAAGAGACCGATTCTTTGAGAACACGGTATTTTATAAACTTAACTGGCCCGCCGCTATGACGTTACCAGACCACTATCCTAACCTAAAGCTTGAACGCTTATCTAACCTCCATTACATCACCTAAGGTGATGAGATCGATATCCAATGATATTCAATTCACAAAGTAATTCCAAATATGGAATGTCGACTCATGGAATTTTCCAAGAATTCTCCCAACTAAATAAGTTGACTCAATTAATTTACAGCAAAAAGAAAATTAATTCTTATCTTTTAAATAAATCCTTAAATAATCTACTCCAAATTAAATTAAGCTTAAATTCCTAATTTCTATTATATTAAAATCTAACATTTTAAAAATTAAAGCTTTTCTTTCCTAAATTCCTAAAGTCTGACTCAAATTAAATTAAAGTCTAACATAAATAAAATCACTGATATGATTAAAAACTACTGCTAACGAAGGTCTTTTCGCCATTAGCTTTTACCGAAACAATGAATCGAAAATTATTTCAAGTTTACATTTTTTTTTTGACATTTGTAACAGACAAAAAATAATATAATTAAAATTTGAATATTTCGCTTACAATAACTGACATATGTGAGTATTGTCACAATATCCAGGGTAACATCATCAAAAACCTCTGGTGGTTTAGGGACAGATCTGGACGATGGCCTACCGGCCGGAAGGATAGGGTACACTATTACTTTTTTATTTTTTGAGTTGTAACCAGCAATATCAACGCTACAAAAGTAACAATCATGAGATTGGTTCCTTGATTCCCTCCATATCATTGGAACAGCAAATCCAAAGACTTTTTTTCTCCTTTTTTGACCTTCTTCTAAGATATTCAACACATACATAGCAAACTTTATATGGCGTCCAAGACTTATTCTGGTCACAGAGTTTAGTTCCAAAGTATGAGAAGTATGCTTTATTAACAAACTCTGTAATGTTCCCTTGATGTTTCTTAATTACAAACTCGCCACAAATATAACGGAAACTATCAGGAGAGGTTTACAACTTCAGCTAGCCATTGTACTCAACACATGGAATAAATCATAGAAAAGTTAGGTACTGCTTATGTAACGATGCTTCACCTACAAACAAAAGAAAAAGATGATTAGAAGAATCAAGAGGGCGGTGACATAACTGGCCATCTATACTACAGACCCGTCAACCAATGCCATTTTAATTTTAAACAATTTTACCTATTTAAATAGTGTATAAAATACCATTGAATTTGCTACAATTTTAATTTCCTTAAATATTTAGTTTTGAAATGTAAACACACGGTGGGTGATACAGCTTTTTTTTTTTTTTTGTCATATTCGGATTCAGCATACTAAAAACCATAAGAATAAGGCAAATTCATTCAAAAAGTTTTTCATAGTTGGCCTGTGTAATCTATTATTACCTTTTCAATAAAAAGGAAGAAATCTTCGACCATCTTCCAAGTCCTCTTCATCTAATCCTCCTGAGCGGAATGAAGAATGTCTTTAGTTTCACCGTCACTCATATTGTCGAGACCTTTGAGAATGGTATTATGTCTAGGCTTCTTTGGAGGTCACCATTTTGAACTTGTAGAAATCTACCTTCCTCCACTTGGCGTCTTCTTGTCGAAATGACAACGCACTCAAGAACACAAGAGGAGAAATGACGCAGGTATGGAAAGTTGATGCGGTTAGTTGAAAACTGAGTTAGGAAAGTTGA
>JAFIDM010038220.1:1439-29002 GCA_023159025.1 Thereuonema tuberculata | reverse complement strand
AAACTTCCGGTAAATACAACTTTCTGTTTTCCTTTCAAAAGAATTGCGTCATATAGATATACGATGTCATCAACTATTTTCTATCTAAAATCCTTATGTTTACAATAGAAAAAAAACTGATGAATCTGATTGAGAGCAAGATTCAGCTTTAGATATGAACGGCATTTTTTTGTTGTTGTGTTTGTCTAATTTCCTTTAAATGTTGAGGCTAATCTTTTCTATCAGATTCAGTCCTTGAATTTTTCTGTAAGTTGCCTTAATGATGTATGACTACGGCCATTAATCGCTTTTTAATTTCGTAGAAATGGAACACCAGATGGACCCAGTTACAATTCACAGAATGGGAGGGGGAGGATACTAATGACTTTACTTTTTTTTCCTTCTCACTTGCAGAGACCCCATTTGTGAATTGGCCAAATGCAGTATATATTTATTTTGTTTTTTTATCAAACTTTTTTAATGATAATATTGAAAAATTACTTCTTAATAACCAAAGAAATACATAATTAAATTCTATTATTAAGAAATCGTAATGAAATTTAACAACTCTTCAAATGTATTTTATTAAGATTTTAAACGCATGATAAGAGGGGTTTTTTTTTTTTTTCCTAAATTTTCTGTCTCCCACATAGTACTGTATTTAATTTTTCAGTAGTATTCAATATTTTAAATTTTATTTAGAATTTTTTTTTCTTTAGATTATTTAAAGTCACTCTAAAAACTTATTGAGTCTACGATGAAAACACGACTGCAATTGGTAAAAAGATTTTTCGACTTCCGCCTTGTAAAAAAAAAAAATATTTTGTGTGGGCGTGGTTGGCTGCAATGAAAAAGATAGGATCACCTGTGGTATAATTATTACTTATTGGTGTCGGAATAAAAAAAAAAAAAAATTCTTACTTCCCAACCTTCATTCAACAAGAAAAGAGCTTTTTAAGAACATTAACAGCTGTTCCAGGATGTCATTTGGTAAACAATTCGGTCTTATCCATTGTTGTTTATTAATAACTAGCCGGGTACCGTCGCTTCGCTCCGGAACCCTTGCGTATATAGCATTAAAAAAAAAAAATATTTATTTAGCAAATTAATATTGAGATCGGAGAATATACGACTTTCCAGCCCGTTGTGCTATTCTCCACTTAACTCAGGTGTATTGTGGGTTGGCGCCACACACCTGGGGTTGCCGCCATACACTTCATAGTCAGATTATTCCCTATCCCGAATTTCGAAAAATCCGGTCTTATTCCTTGTCTACATCATAAAGGAAACCTCTGTGCAAAATTTCAGCTTTCTAGATCCAAGGGTTTGGGGTGGGCGCTGATGAGTCAGTGAGTGAGTGAGTCAGGACTTTTCTTTTTATATATGTAGATTTTCATGAATTTTGTTTTGTTAACATCATTGATTAGTTCTTTATAGATTATATTTGGATGTGTTATTTTCTCATTTTCAACTGTTAACCGATTTGTTCTTTACATCTTATTCCTGGTGTTTTGATATCATGTTTATTTATGAAAACATGATCTGTATTTGTTTTCGTATTTCCATGAATTGAACAGTTTCTTGTTGTTCCGTAAAGACGATTTTTGAAACCATTATTGCACATAAGTTTTACGTATTTCTGTACTACATTAGAGAGTTTTTGCCATAACATGATTTATATACGGGAAACGAAAATGTCACGTGAACGAATACGGAAACCACAATAGCGGCTCTGTCATGAAGAGAGTTTTTGCCATAACGTGAAAATTTACACTTCTCAATTGTCATCATGCCTACGGTTTATTTACGAAAAAAATAGCATTGATTTTTATAAATATCATTTAGTCAATGCATCGAATAGATGAATGTTTTTAATTAATTAAAATAGAAAATATTCTTTTTTTTTTTTTTTTCATCGTTTTGTCTTTCTTTGTTATTAGTTTCGATAAATCAATTTCGATAAATAATTCAGTCTCGTTAAATCTCGATCAAGGGCGATATCTTTTCGAGATCTCGGATCGCTGTCGATTCAAATTTTCAAGCCGAAATTATGAAATGATTTTGATTAATAATGTAACATTTTATGAAAGCATCCACGAAAACATAAGGAAAAGATGCCCTCCGATCGTGAAAATCATTTTTGTAATCGGTAATTTCGAATAAATAGATACAAATCGATTGGACTTCAAGTTCTACAATTCGTCACCAGGAGCGCTAGTGTCGGAACTCATGTTTATCGGAACTCGTGTTTCCTATCGTAAAGCGATACGCTATTAATGTTGCGATCGTCGGAGAATATATAACTTCCCAGCCCGTTGTGGCTTCTCCGAATAACTCGGATGTATTGCGGGTCGGCGTCACACACCGAAAATTCATATTTTTGGATGTATCTTGCAAACGCTGAAGCGTTTGTGAATAAGTGATATATCGTTCGATAGAACTTTCAAATATCAACATTTTCTCAATATAATGTTCTCTTCCATCTTTTATACTTTTCGTTTAAATTGAGAAAAAGTCAAAATTTGACCCTTTAAAAGGCGCCATCTTGCAAACCAAAAACTTTTTTCGAAAGATTTTTGTAGCAGTTTGTTTGTCTTAAAAAGATCTACATTTTATCCATTTACATGTCTCTTATAGTTTGGGCACAAAATTGGAAAAACGTAAAGTCTTATGACAGACAAAATAACGCTTTTATAATATAATATATAATAATAATAATTTGGATCTGTTATTTTTTTCCTTTTCAAGTCTTATTATCGGAAATTCGTTCTTTACATATTATTCCTGATATTTCGATACCATGCTTATTTACGAAAATTTGATCTATATTTGTTTTTGTATTTTCATGAATTGTACAGTTGTTTCTTGTTGTTCCGTAACGACAATTTTTGAAACCATTATTGCACATAAGTTTTAGAATTTCTGTACTATATCTATATTTACGTCGCCAATTAGTAAAGTTGGACAGTTGTTTAATGTATTTTCATTTTTTATGAGTAGATTCTCTAATTCTTCAGTGAATTTATCTTTCTTTGTGTTTTGTTGGTTTATATATGGCTAAAAGTTATATATGGCTATTTGTGTTTGATAACGAAACATGTTAGGTTTTATTACAAAACTTCATGATAAATAACGTGTTTTGTGAAAATTCTTGAATCATTTTCCAAAAGATTTCCTTGCTTCGAAGTTTTAGTAATTTGTAATTTATCATTTTGCTTAGAGTCTCCCATAAGTCCAACCCCTCCTCCAAGCGGTGGGAGACGGGCAACGGCATGAAGTAGGGGACTGCCTGTAGGGGTGAAGTACAGTGGGGACTTCGTGGGCCCCGAGACCGTTACGGTAGCTGTGAAGGCTCTACGGGAACCCCGAAAAGTGACGGCTAACGGGGCCCTGGTGAAGCTACGATAGGCTTAGCAAGCCAGTAGTCGATTTTTGTTTGATTTCAAAACAGGAACTAGCTTCGGAAAGGACGGATGCAGACGACGACCTGGAATATACAAAAGGACTACGAATTTTACAAATGGATTACGAAAGAGTGAGAATGCGAAAACGACAAATTTAAGAATTGGAACGCTGAATATACTTAGTTGGACTCAGTGAGTCAAAATGGAAGGGAAAGGGAAAAAAGGATTTGAGGTCGGGATACAAACTTTTCTGGAAAGGGAACGACAGGACAGCAAAAAATGGAGTAGCTATCATATTAAACGACAGAGTAAAAAATTTAGTTGAAGAGGTGATATATCTGTCAGAACAGATGATTAGTATCAAAATTAAAAATGGTAATGAGATGGTGCAAGTAGCGCAAATTTATGCTCCCCAAGTAGGCTGCTCCAAAGAAGAAAAAGAAAGTTTTGAAGAACTAATGGAAATAAATATTGAAAAGTATAACATTATAATGAGAGATTTTAACGCACAAGTGGGAAAGGATAAAAAGGGGTATGAGAGAGTTCTAGGCGCCTTCGGATGGGGAGACAGGAATGTGGAGGGAGCAAACTTGTTGGATTTGTGTCAAAGGAACGCATTCCGAATGGGAAACAGCAGATTTAAGCAGAGAGAAAATTATATGATTACAACGTACAGCTGGGATGGAGTAACTAGGAGTGTAATCGATTACATTATTACTGATGAAGGTTGGGGAGAAAAATTAAAGAATGTTAAAGTGATCCCAAGAGTTGCAATGGATGGCGATCATAGACTATTGGTAGGGGATTTTCAGATATGGCCGATGAAGTTGAGAACAGTGAAGTCTGTTAAAAGAATTAAGATATGGAAGTTGAATAAGGAAGAAGCTAAACAAGAGTTTAAAGAACTGATAACGACAGGATTGCCAAGAGAGGGTACTGAAGGAGTTGAAGAAGAATGGTCAAAGTTCAAGATAGCTTTTGTCGAGGCAGCAGAAAAAGCATGTGGGAGAACCTCAGGAAGGGCTAACCGGAAGGCAAAGCGAAGTGAATGGTGGAACGAGAATACAGTAAAAGCTGTGAGGGAAAAGAACAAACCATGGAGAGAATGGTGGAAGAGCACGAAGATAAAGGATGGAGAGGAGATAATAAAGAAAGGCTTATATGAGAACAAGAAAAAGGAGTGCAGAAGAATAATACGGGAAGAGAAAGAGAAAGCATGGGACGAATTCACAAAGAAACTGGAAGATGTAGAAGGGAATAAAAAACTCCTGTACAGAATGATGAGAAATAAGAGGAAACCAACTGAAGGGGCTTTAATATTGGAAACAGAAGAGGGAATCCCAATTGAGACAGCTGCAGAGATAAGGAAGCTGTGCGAAGCTATTTTAAAAACCTTTTGAACAACAAGGAACAGGAAAAAGAGCACGCCAAGGGAATCCAAGTGGAGATAAGTAAAGGTGAAAGGTCAAAAGGAAACCCACCATCACGGCAAGAATTGGAAGAGGCAGTAAAAGTAATGAAAAATAATAAGGCAGGTGGACCGGATGAAGTTACTATAGATATGGTGAAAGCTGCAGGACCGGTGGGAGTACAATGGTTGTATAGAGTGGTGAGGACAGTTTGGAAGGAAGGCACAGTACCTGAAGATTGCGGAAAAGGAGAAGTGATACCGATCTTCAAGAAGGGGAACAGGAGACTATGTGAGAATTATAGAGGAATCACCTTGATGAGCCAATGCGCTAAAGTGTTTGAAAGAATTCTCCTGAACAGAATGAAAACTAAGTGCGAGGGATTGTTAGGTGAAGAACAACATGGGTTCCGGCCAGGGAGAAGCACAATAGATTTGATTTTTTCAGTGAGACAGATGGTGGAAAAGAAGTGGGAATTTGGGAAGAAAGTGTTTATGGTGTTCATCGACATAAAAAAGGCTTACGATATGGTGAACAGGAAATACATATGGCAAAGTCTAGAGGAACTGGGAGTGTATCCATACATAGTGAACTGGATAAGAGAAATATATAGGGTGAACCGATGTAGAGTAAGAACCACAGAAGGGCCAACTGGATAGTTTGAAATCCAGAGAGGATTACAGCAGGGGAGTGTTTTGTCGCCAATGCTGTTTAATATAATAATGGAATGGGTTGAAAAAAAGGTTAAGGAAAACCTACAAAAACAGAATAAAGACACAAATCATATGATCTTCGCATATGACATTGTAATATGGGGTGAGGAAATTGTTGATGTACACAGGGAACTGGATGAATAGACTCTGCAACTGAAACTGGTGGATCTTGAAGTTAGCGAAGAGAAAAGTGAAGTGATGGTGGTGGGACGGGACAAAAACCTGGAAAGAGATATCTGCATAAAGAACAAGGCATTGAAGATCACGGATAGATTTACTTACCCAGGGGCCGAAATAACAAGTGATGGTGGAGTGGAGCATGAAATCACAAGGCGATTGGAGAAAGGGGGAAAGCTATACCAGGGAGTGAGACTAGAAATGAGAAATGATGAATGAGATTAGAAAATTTACTTGATTTTCATTCTTTTACTAAGAATATTCAGTATGTCCCAAAACAAAAACGACACTGAATCGTTTTGAACAGAAAACGCTGCTGCCGAAAGAATAATCAACGCTGGTTGTTGACAAATACACGTTCAATGTGATCTCCTTGGCTCTCTAAGCAGTACTCGTAGCGGTTGCGTAGGTTGTCCACCATGTCCCGGAAGAGAGAATGGATCAATCTCTCTAAGAGTTATAACAATCTTTTCCCGTAGCTCAGCAATGTTTTCCGGAGGTTGTCCTTGAAAATCCATTTCCTACAGCATTCCCCAAACGTCAGGTGAAGTTAAATCAGGGGAATATGAGGGACACGAAATGTTTGGTCCGCGGGATATCACGTGATTTCCGAGGGTTTCATGAAGTAGCCGAAGTGATTCCCTCGCCCTTTGACACGTAGCCCCATCCTGTTGAAACCTCTGACAATGAAGACGTAGGTGTCGTGTTTGGCAGAAACGTTGGAGGTCTCTTAGAAACGGTGCGATTACCTGTTCTCTAAAAGGCACCTGATTTACGGGCACCGGATTCTGTTGGTCATCCTCAATGAAGTACGGACCAATGATGCCTTTTCCAGAGACCGCACACCATATCGATACCAGTTCACTGTGGAGTAGTGATTCATTAATGATGTCTGGGCGGGTGAAACCAAGAGATCGAGTTGTTTGTTTATTGATATAGCCGTTCAGGTGAATATGACACTCATCCGAAAACAAAACATTAGTCAAAAATCCAGAATCGTCATACACTATTGCTAACATGGGAGCACAGTTCACGACTATTGCTTCTTTATCGACAGGTTTCAATGGTTAGCCAGTCTGTATCTTGTAATGGAACCCACCAATGGTATCAAACATACGTCAAACTGATGTTCGATCCTTGTCCAGTTTAACTGCCGTTCGTCGGAGACTTCGTTGTGGCGACTGCAACACTTCGCTATGTTAGTGCATTTCCCGTTCGACGGAATTTATCGACGACGGATAGAATAATCTTGTTCGTGTGTGCTGGACGGTTCAAACGCTCCCGAAATTCCGCAACAACAAGTAGCAGGCTAGGTCCATTGCCACGGCCTGTACCGTACGATCGAAAGTGTACCGCTCAATGTACACTTTCTCTTCGGTAGCTAATACCATTTTCACAGCGACACTGATGTGAGACACATTAATATAATGTCATTAGCCGCAGCGAATTCTAGCATTTCAATTAAACTCTCGTGAGCTCTATGACCATCGAGTTTAAAGAGTACCTTCCCTGCAGGTTTCTTCCTGGGAACAAATGCTTCTTTAGCCACTTACAAAATATTGCAGAAATATAGAAGTTCACGTAAACTTGGGACCCTGGTGGGAATTCTATTGATAGCGCTGCATTCTCCTGATACCCTTGAAAATTACAGATGGAGAAACCACACCCTCTCTATTAACATATGCGAAAACGGACACATTTTCTCCTTTTTTTCACATTTTCAGGAGTGAACATCCTTTCGTAGCTATCACTAACCCTATATCATTATGAAGATGACACCCAGTCATCTATGTTGAAAACGTGTCCAGTTATGGTATAAAAGTCGTTTTCGTCATACATCTCTGTTAATTTATCAAAATAATTATTTACTACATCTCTGGACATTCCTTCAGATCTACAAAGTGATAGGCCTTGCGCCTTTCGGAGTGACAGTTCTGTATTTCTTTCCATAGACCCACTGAACCAGTCATAGCCAGCCATCTTGGGACTCTTGTTGAAATAATGTTCGATTACAAACAATTCCGAAAATTCACAGGCCAGACATCGTACGACAGTTCTATGAGGTGCAAATCCAGCTCTTTCTAAGCGCTGTATGCGTGCCATATAGTAGACTTTTTTCATGTGCATTGATTAAAGTTGTAGGCCGGTCTAAAACAAAATCTAATTCACAACCATTATTTATGAATAATTTTTTAAAGTACTGAGATTAAAGTAAAGTTTAGGTTAGGTAACATGCTGAAGGCAGCCACATTTGCCATAATTTTTCTTTGTTGGAAGAAAATCACGTAGCCTAATCCAATGAAAGTATTACTCAACAGCATGGAGTTGTTAATCAATAAAAAAAAATTCCTTCAAAACATTCCCCCATTACTTGTATCCTTGCTGTTATATACAAAGTTAACACAATACTTTGTGTTCCTGTGCGGTGCTCTCACCAAGTTCAGTGGTTAACCCTCATCCTCAATTGTAAATGCTTGGCAGATTGTAACTAATTGTTATACCACGCCCCCGTTTATTGATATTGAACTGTGCTTTCCTGAAGTCTGATGGGATTGGCAGCAATGTCATTTGTCGTTAAGTTAATACGGTCTTATTCTAGAGGCTTTAATTTCCTGGACCATTTTGTTAGCATCACCTGCTACACGATTCACTAGTGAAACCGGTCGATTTTTTAATTGTGTATATGCTTATATTTAACTTAATTATGTGTGTTAGCGTTATTTTATCAAACATAAATGGCATTTTGTTTAACTTGTTCTCTGTAATACAAAGCCAGAATGAAAAACCCTTCAAAGAGTATTTTGTGTTGTTTTAATATACTCTACTGATTAGTTTAAACCAAATTTTAAAAAGAAACTTAAATAGATCTTTCAAATTCATTTGCATCCTTGTATCATTATATACTCATCTCAGATTGATTAATATTGACAATTTTTACTCTCTCTCTTACTATTTTTATATATTTTTAAATCTAATTTCGGTTATTTTAAGAAAAAAATACATATTTTTTCCTGTACTCAACTCTTTTTTTTCTGTGTCTTTTACTATTTTCTATCAAGAAAACTTTAAGCTTATACGATTTTAAAGATAATTTTGGTAAGACTGCAGTTTACGGTACCGGGAGTTTGTTTTTTTTTTCGAGTCGTCAAACATGGCCGTTTTAGAACTATTTGGAAAGGCAAAAATTGTTTCAAAAGTTACCAATATATAAATCCTGGAGCTTAGCAGACCTCACTTTACCTAACCTACAGCTAATCGGAATAAACTCTTCTGTCCTTCGGACCTCATTAGGATGAAATTTTGTTTCTTAGGCTAATTAATCGGAATAAACAGTTAAGCGGAAGCGGCAACACGCCCCGTCTGCGCCGAATCCTTAGGAGCCTTCCTATTGGCTAGTACCGAATTCTTCAGTCTAGCCATAATTTTAATCGCCAAAATAATAATTATTATACGTGGCTTCAAACGTAATTTTGAAGTGCTCATTAAATTATAAACGAAATAAATTTTCATAATTATTGCATTGAATTACATCACAGCCTTTTAAAGATAAAAAGGTGAAAGAGCCTCGTTTCGAAGTGAGTGCTGGAGAGAGCTGCAGTGTTGCCTCGCATTCAGTCGATGAAGAAGCCTTACAGTGAAGAAACCGATTCACTGAAGCTGAGTGAACTGACGCCAAATGGAATTAGGAGACGTCAGGACTTAATAAAGGTCCATCCACGTTGTTGAATGAGCGGGGTTATCTTCATGACTTGTGAGTACTTATATTATGATTATATATCAGGTTTGGACATGAAAGGGAGTCCGCAAAATCTAGTTAACTCAAGAAAGGATATAACCAACATGTCGGTGTCACATGTGAACGAATTAATTTCTCAAGTTAATAAATTAAATTTGTGAGATTGTGAAGTGATGGCTATCTAATGGAAACTATATGTACATCTGAAGAAAGAGTAGAGGAACTTCGGGTATTATGGAATAGTCGGGTAATATGGAATACCTAGATATCTGGCCCCGTAAGATGTTGCAGCTTAGCGGAAAGTAATCAAACTACTTCTAAACACACCAATGATGCTTTGCAGTCAGTGTTGTGAAGGTGACGCTTCTCGCTACTTCGTCGCTGAAGGGAATTGTTTTTCAACTTTCGTAAATTTTTGCTGGTAGTTTTTATAAATCCATATTAATTATTATAATCCTTTGTCAGTGATTCAAAGCTACTGTAATACTAAGTAAACGAGTTATATTTATTACTGCATTAGATATTTTACTTCTATTTACACAGTAAGATGAAAAGGTTTTGATTTTCAAGATGGCGTGTCGAGTATTATGGAATAGTCAGTATTTCGCACTTGACTGTGCCGGCGCAGAGAAAACTGATTATATTTGCGATTTATTTGCGTAAATGGCATTTCAACAAAGAATATTTTTTCTACAATAATTGTTATTTATGACATAATCCGTGAAGTAATTATCTAGACTAAATTGTTGTTTTTTTCATAAAAATAATGTTTTTAATTTAAGGAACATATACCTTAACTGTAGACTAATCTTCAGGTAATATATTTATTGCCAATAATTATATTAATAAAATTTGGTATTTTGATAAATATTGTTCATTTTCTTTACTTTCACCCCTGTATTCCATATTACCCGACTATTCCATATTACCCTCCAAGTGCAACTTTTTTTTCAATCTGAAAATTTGGTATATTATATCTTTCATTTTCACTTTATACCAATCAATAAATGATAATAACTTATTAAGGTTTGCATCTGTTTAAGTTTTAAGGTTTTTAAAAATTTTAAAGGTGAGTTATGATTACAAATGTAAATGGTATTCCATAATACCCGAAGTTCCTCTATATATATTAATACTATTTAAAATTTATAAGCGTGAACTGTGAAGTGAAAATTAAATTAAAGGAAAAATTAAAAGTTTTAATAATAGTGCGTTAGTTATATGGTTAATGCCACAGAAATTAAGTAGTATTAAAATAAATTATATTGCTTCATTTATTGAATAGTGCTACGGAGATAAGTAGTACTGAGATATGATTTATAGTGCTTCAATGTTTAAATGTGCTTATTTTATGTGCATGATATTCTGCCCGAGTACAAAAATGGAAAATTAGCATCGTAGAACAGTGCTTCGTATATGCTTATAAGTTATAGTGACAGTAATACGAAAAGAACTTATTCCTCAAATTGTTGAGGAAAGTAACTAGAATTAGTTCCAGTTTATTTAGTGATAATAGACAACAGAAACAATGTGTTTCAATGTGAATTGGACGATGCGTTGAGTTATTTAGTATCAAGTCGATATTTTGAAATAGTAGGCGCATTACAACGAATTAATACATTGTGCATTTAATAACATCTACGTAAATGAAATAAAATTGCAACAAGCTGTGCAAGATAGGGACTAGAAATGAACCACTGCCTAATGCAAAATTAAATTAATGCCAAGAACTGTTGTGAACTTTAATTAAATGCCGTATTTTAGTGAATATATATTTTAACTAAAATAAAAGCAGTTAAAAAAATATCATTAAATCTCTTTCAGGTTTAACTGATTTGGTGCGTAAATCAATGAAGTATCTAAAAAACAGCTTTTCCATTTCAAATTCAAGTATGGAGCATCAGAATATTTGAAAATTTAAAATATTCTTAGAAAGTAGAAAAAATAAAATTATAAATTTAAAATTTGACAATTTTCAACAAATACGTATTGAAAGCAAAAATATTTAAATTACAAAAGACATTATCTAGAATGTAAAATTATCAAATGTTCGAAATCCAAATACGTAGTTTTTCTTAATTCAAATACTAATTTATTTATTTGCTTCATTTATTTTTAAATAATTGTTTATTACACTAAACAACTCTCTAAACAACTGGTAAAGCTCATGCATCTGCTTAAAACTTTTATTAACTTCTTCTGTCTGTTGGCATCATCTATTACAAGTAGATTTTAAAAAAAAATGTCATCATTTTATTTATTTTATTTTAATTACGTCATTAATCATGTTTTAATTCCAATTTTAGTTCATTTACAGTGTTCCAAGGCCTGATCTCACTGTTGTCAAGTCCAAGGGAAGCGATGGGCACAGGGTTTTGGTTGCGTCTCACCAACTTACCGTCAGAGGCGAACACAGCGGTAGATAATTCAGCTCTGCAGTGTGACCGGCAATGAAGATCCACATATGTGTTTACGTCACATCGTGCATACCACACTGAGCTGTTATTTGATAATTATGTTAGCTGTTCCTTATAAATTCTCGTCATTTCATTCTGTAACTTCATAGCATAAAGAATGTCCCTCTCGAGACAGAAACCCGTCCTATCATTTTGTATAAATTAAGTTGTCATTAATAAAAGTTTTAAGCAGATGCATGAGCTTTACCAGTATTTTAGAGAGTTGTTTAGTGTAATAAACAATTATTTAAAAATAAATGAAGCAAATAAATAAATTAGTATTTGAATTAAGAAAAACTACGTATTTGGATTTCGAACATTTGATAATTTTACATTCTAGATAATGTCTTTTGTAATTTAAATATTTTTGCTTTCAATATGTATTTGTTGAAAATTATCAAATTTTAAATTTATAATTTTATTTTTTCTACTTTCTAAGAATATTTTAAATTTTCAAATATTCTGATGCTCCATACTTGAATTTGAAATGGAAAAGCTGTTTTTTAGATACTTCATTGATTTACGCACCAAATCAGTTAAACCTGAAAGAGATTTAATGATATTTTTTTAACTGCTTTTATTTTAGTTAAAATATATATTCACTAAAATACGGCATTTAATTAAAGTTCACAACAGTTCTTGGCATTAATTTAATTTTGCATTAGGCAGTGGTTCATTTCTAGTCCCTATCTTGCACAGCTTGTTGCAATTTTATTTCATTTACGTAGATGTTATTAAATGCACAATGTATTAATTCGTTGGAATGCGCCTACTATTTCAAAATATCGACTTGATACTAAATAACTCAACGCATCGTCCAATTCACATTGAAACACATTGTTTCTGTTGTCTATTATCACTAAATAAACTGGAACTAATTCTAGTTACTTTCCTCAACAATTTGAGGAATAAGTTCTTTTCGTATTACTGTAAATACCAAACATATCATCGAGGTCACCAAGCCAGCAATCCTTGCAACGTGCCAACAACAGTTTCAGAGAAGGTGCTTTGAATCATGTTACATTCTTTCGTTACCTAGTGCATATAACGAAATGTTGTCGGTTCCTGCCATACGTGGGTATGGGATTCATCACAAACGGAAAAAAGGTGAAAAAGAAAAGAACAAAAAAGTGAGGAATTAATAGAACAAACAAAAACTGGAATAGTTAAGCACTCATCTGTCTGTTGGCATTATCTATTACAAGAAGATTTAAAAAAAAAGGTCATCATTTTATTTATTTTATTTTAATTATGTCTTCAATCATGTTGTAATTTATAGTGTTCCAGAGCCTATCCTCATTATTGTCAGGTCCATTGGAAGCGATGGGCACAGGGTTTTGTTGCATCTCACCAACTTACCGTCAGAGGGCGAGCACAGTTATAGATAATTCAGGTCTTCACCACCGCAGCCTGACCGGCGATGAAGAGCCACATGTGTGTTTACGTCATATCGTGCACACCATACTGAACTGTCATTTGATAATTATGTTAGCTGTTCCTTATAAATTCTCGTCATTTCATTGAGCTTTACCAGTTGCTTGGTGAAATGAGCAGTGCATATAAATTCTATTAGTGTTTATTTATACATTTCATATTTATAAAGGGGGATTGAAAATTCACTATATAAAAACAGTGTTTATAGTGGAACGTTTGTTATCAAAAGCCATCCGAATGTGCAAGAACGTGCATTAAGGGTCAGCAATAAAAGACAACAAAGTAAGATAGACAACATGTTTACTAGCCCTATGTTTACAATATGATAGTAAAGTGTATAACTTACAGGTTCACAATAGGTGCTGAAAATTCCATCCACCAACAGTAATACATGCCTCACAATGTCTTTGCATAGATTACCGTACATGTGCAGAATTGCGATGCCTTTCGGGCATCCAGCTGCCATAGCTACTCTTGCTACGAGGTCTATGATGTGAAAAGATATCACCTGGAAACATATTGTTTTGTTACACAAACTTGAAGAAGGAAAAAAAGTAAGATTCTTCCGAAAATTCGTTTAGTATTAAATATATTTTATAATATATTATGAAGTGTAGAAGATGCTTTATTTAAAATTATGTTAAAAAGAAGAGGAGACCTGCAGAAGTATGGATTTGTAATTCACAGTTGGTGCAGAAAATTCCTTCCACCAACAGTAATACACGCCTCACAATGTCTTGCATAGATTACCGTACATGTGCAGAAATGCGATGCCTTTCGCGGATACATCAAGCTGCCACAGCAACTCTTGCTACGAGGTCAACGTCAGAAGGAATGGGGTCTCGTAGAAAATGCCTTTGAGGTAATCCCAGAGGAAGAAATCAATGCAGCTCAACTCACACTGTCAAACTATTGTGCTCCCAAACAGTGCCCTAAAGCACATTCGGGTGACTTTTGCGGCCATACGTTCATGGTTTGTTTTTGTATTCTGACATACCTTTAAAGTTCGTAGGGCACAACAAAACAAACAGTTTTTATAAAACAATGGATAACAATATATGTCGCGCTTACGTTCTAAGACAGTTTGATGAACTTTCCGGAAACCAGCACCAGAGCTGTTGCACGTATCGTAGATGTGAGCAAAACCATAGTAAAGAGAATTTTGCACCCAGCAGCCATTACATGCATTCCATTCAGAGAATTCGCGCATTGAAAGCTAAGGATTATCCTTGGTTCATAGTTGGTTTATGCAGCAGAGTGCAATGCAGCCGGAATTTCCAGCTCATGTGCTCTTTACAGATGCAGCATTAATTACACGTGAGGGAATGTTTAACGTGCACAATGCTCATGTATGTGCAAACGTCCACATTCACACGCTACACGGCCACATGCTGACCAGCAACGATTCGCTCTCATTCTTTGGGCGGGTATTGTCAACAACCAAACAGCGCCCTCTACCACGTAAACGCAATAGTTGCGGACACACAAGGTTATAATTTAAGTTGTCGTATTAGAGCTTCCTGCAGCTGCAACCTATAGTCGGAGAGATACATAAGTTGCACACATACTATTATAAAAGACGTGCTCAACGATTATGTTAAAAAAAATTATTTACAACTCCGCTAGATTGTGCTTTTACAGCTACACGGAAAACGAAAACAGAACGGAAAACGAAAGCAGTATGTTCAAAAACACATTTATTTTACACAAGCAGCATCAGACGTTTGAACGAGTCATGTGATATTGTTCAATATGTTCCATCAAATAAATGTGTGTCATTTGCAGACGATCAACTGTATATTCAACTGCTGATCGTAGCTGATAGTTCGCACATGTAGCTTCACACATTAGTGCTTCATACATAAATTTGCTAATGTTGCAATTCCTCCACGGTACACAACAAACCTTTAGGTATCCCCACAACCATGATTTGCATGGAGTTAGGTCAGGAGAACGTGGTGACCAGGCAATAGGGAACAACGATTTTTACTCGATCATTGGGACAGTGTTGATGTAGCAAAGTTTGCACGAACCTTCCAATACGATGAGGTGCCCAACCTTGCGTAAAAGAGATTGAATCACAAAGTTCTGGAGCATGTCAAGATATCTAGCAGTCACGGAACATGTCTGAGGACCATTAGCAGTAATTTCTTCAAATAACTATGGACCCAGGATAAAGTTGGATGTGAACCCACACTTGACTGTAACTTGGGCGAATGTAGAGGCATTTCATGGAAAACGTGTGGATTTTCCTTGGCCCACACACGGCAATTTTGGGTGTTCAATTTCCCATTCAAATAAAAGTGTGCTTCGTTGCTCCAAAGGATGTCCCATGGCCACGACTTATAAAATTCCATCTTCGTCAGAAAGGTTAATAAAAAAGTGGCTCGTTGCTGCTTGTCGCCTGGAAGCAGTTCTTGTCTGTCACTGATTTTGTATGGAAAAAAATGCATCAGTTTTCTGAGGATCTTTCTGACTGTGCTCCAGGGTACCTGAACCTGCAGCATTCTCCAACGACTGTTGAACGATCGATGTTGCAACATCTTCAATCACATGATAACCGATGCACTTCCTTCTGCCACGTTGCACGCTTGAAAAAATTTCATGAAAACGGATCTTTATCATTTTTCTCACACCCTGTGGTGATATAGATCTACGGTGTACTTTTTTAGCCCGATGAAATTCACGAATCGCAGCTACAGAATTACCATAACTTTCGTAATAAACTTCATCATCGCACTTTCGTTTAAAGTCATCCTCATCGCGGCTGTTGCCAATAGCACATTCTCAGTTCACAACGATTATTTATAGCCCGATGTTAGCTGCGTTCCTGGTGTGTATCCAAATCAGATTGTTTTGTCTTTAATAAACATAAACCCTATGCAATTGCGACGACATGTGGACCGCTTTTACAATAAAAATACCGAAACATTAAAATTAAAACCGTACTCTGTTATAGCATTGCATGCGTAATGTTTTTCTACAATAATTTTCATTGTTGTAGCAAAAAGCGCCATCTAGCGGATGATTTAGTAAATATTTTTTTTATTTTGCAAAATGGTTGAGCTCATCCTTTGAATAGTATTTAGTGGTTTCTCTCCGACTATGGTTACAGCTGCAGAATGCTCTCAATAGTCCAACTTTAATTATAACGACCTTGTACATTGTTTGACAAAAGATATTTGTTTCAGTGTGCCTACCACCCTTAAAGTTTCTCCTATGAATTTGGAATCACCAGTATATGGTAATCTCTTGTGGTACAACTTGATAATATTTTTAACTTCATAACAATGAAATTATAGATCGAAAAATAAAATATCAGAACATTTTAGCTCTAAATGAAATAGCTCAGAACAGTAACCTACGTAACTAAAATAAGTAAGTAAAGGATAAACTCCTTTCGACATAAGCATGGTGTAAAATGAAGAATTGATTTCCATCCCAGCATTTTTGAGTAACAGAATGGACCTTAAACTGTATTTCTAATAACCAAAACATCAGTTGATTTAGATACAATTTTTAAATTCTAAAGATTTATAACACTTTATATCGAAGAACATCGTAATTTGGTGCATATCAAAAAAAAAATATGCCTTAAGATTTGGTAAATATATACTAAAGACATATTTATCTAATTTGAGGAATGGCTGGAATTAGCTTTATGATCAAATGGTATTAATGAGACTTACACTGCCCGGCCACTTTATTAGATAAACCTACCTAGTAGCGTGTTTGGCCTCCACTAGCCCTCAAAACAGCCTGAATTCGTCGAGGTCAGGATTAAACAAGATGCTGGAAAAGTTATTGAGATATTGTATACCATGCAGACATGAGTGTGCGCCACAGCTCCTGAAGATTTCATGGAAGTGTAGGCCTCTAGCTCATCCCACAAATTTTCCATCGGGCTGGGATTCGGGGACTTGAGCGGGCCACTACAGTAAGGAAAAGTCATCGTCATCGGCGCACTATCCTGCTGCAAGTAGCCATCTACATGAGAATAATCTGTTAACATGCACGGTTGCACTTGGTCAGCTAAGATATTTAGGTACGCTTTAGCATCCTGACGTGCCTCCAGAGTTACCAATGGATCTAAACTACGCCAGTAAAACATTTCCCACATCATGACACTGTGCCGATCGGCTTAAAGAGTTGGTGTGAGACACGACGGGTCCAGACATTCATGTTGTTTGCGCCAAATTCGTTGTCTGCCATCAACATGATGCAGCAGGAACTTCGACTTATCGGACCAAGCAATCTTTTTCCAGTAGTCGAAGGTCCAGAGTCGATGTTGCTTTGCCCACCGAAGGCGTACGCTCATTTGCTGAAAACAAGGATACCAGACGAGGCCGCACGCTGTTGTTACACATCTGCAACAGGATACGTCTAGTGGTGCGTTGAGAGATGGTTTGCTGTGCACCAACTGTTGAAGTCTGACGTCATATGCGCAGCTGTGACCTGTCTTCTAGCTTGCACAATTTTAGACCTCCTCCGGCCTCTGTCATCAACAAGCGATTTTCGTCCTCAGGAGTGCCGCTGAGTCGACGTTTTCTGTTCTGTGCACCATTCCTATACACCCTTTGATATTGTTGTACGTGAAAAATTCAGGAGCTCTGCCGTCCCAGATACGCTTTGACCACCACGTCTAGCCCCGACGATTATGCCACGTTCAAACTCCGCTAATTCACTACATTTTCCCATTATCGCTGTGGTTTGACTTTCTGAACTAATGATGGGAGATCTGTACAGCTGTATTTATAGCCACAACTGTCCGTGACTTGCAAATGAGTGGAACGTACCATTTGTGCGCACAGCCGGAGGGAGGGGGGCGTACCTAATAAAGTGGCTGGACAGTTTTTGTTTGTTTTTTTTTATTCTTTAATGTGGGTGACTGGATTTTCATAATTAAAATACGGGACTCCGTAATGTAGCTAATAAAATAATCCACACTTAATTGAGTGTGATGGACAACCAAGCTTTAATATGAACCATTGGAGCAGGAACAGTAAAAATTCAGATAAATAGTTATCTTGAAATTGCGATATAATACCGGACACCTATACTTCCCGTATTAAATTTTTCGGAACAACAGGACGTGTAGTCACCCTACATTAATGTTTAACATTCCCAGTTTTTTTATGCAGTCAAATTGTGGTTGGAGAGGTGACTCTCACAATCAATAGAGATATTTCGTTAATGATACTTTCCCTTTATAATTGATCAAGGAAATATTAATTCTTGATAATAAATCTTAAATGACTTCCTCTCAAGAAGCCCAGTAATATACTAAGCTTTCTCTGACTGTAGATGTACTTTGCTTATTAATGATTATTATTTTAGGTTTTTTACTTAAAAGTTAAATAACAGAAGAAAAAAGTCTTCAAAATTTATATTACTTAATATCTAAATCCTTTTCTTCAATTAACTTTTTTTATTATTAAAAAAAAAATCAATAAAAAAGAAAGTTTGAAAAATTCCTGTTTTCTTGAAATTTTTCAAACTTTCTTCCAATTCATATTGCTTCAATTGTCTTTTATATTTCCTGGAATTCATTGTCTTCCTGTGATGGTGCGACATCTGCAATAAACTACTTTATTATTACTTGGAGAAATGATTTTAATATTAAACTGGCTTTCCTAAAACAAATCGTTTTTTGCTATTTGAATTAAAAAAAGAACTGTAATTGCAAAAGTATAACTGTGCTAATTATGATAAATTTATAAATGATTAATGTTATGGTGTTCTTTTTGGTATGGAAGCTTGATTACAACAATTATGATGTTTAATGCATTTATAGACAAACAAATGCTTACTTTCTAGTTCCTATAGAAACTTTAATTACAACAATTAAACAAAGGTTTGTTCATAATCTGTTCTCCTCACAATGAGTTATATTGTTGCAATGCTTTGGTAGAAACAATTGATGATTCTAAAACGGATTTTAGATAATAAGGAATGTGATCATAATTCCTTAGTTTTTAATGCACTAATTGATTTGTTTTTAATGCTACGAGTTTCTTACAAATCATCCTATTGATAGGCAAAAGTTGTACATCTTTGTAAATTTGTAATTTGAAATAACCAATAACAGTGCAGCGTTGGAACACGTCAGCCATGACGTCACGCCCATGTTTAAAGATGGCGTCTCTACTATTTTTTCCACTTCACCATGACGGATCGCGATTACACAATTATTATCATCGTATTGAGATTTTCTTTCCCTCTTAAATGAAGTTTACACTGAAATGCATGAAGTTCATGGTCAAAATTTATCAGAGAGTTTGTAAAACCTCGGTTTTTATATAATTTCGGCTGTGTTGCCGCTCTCTCAATACTCAACAAAGTAGGGATAATGTCGATGTACGTGCCCTCATTGTTGCCCAGACAGGATTATTGGTATTGGCTGTTGGATATTCGTTATTGTTATTGTTGAAATTGGTAAATTATTTTTTTATTTTCTTTTAACAAAATTTGGCTTAGTCATTCAAATTATATGTGAGCTGCTGCGGAAGTCATGGCTTTTAAAAAATGAGGTTAGAACGTCTTTTTCAACCTTGTGTTTTTCAACTAGCTAATAGATATAGATAATTTTCACTATTTGTTACTCAAAAACCACTAAAAAGTATCAATTGGAATTGGATAAAAAAGAATAGAAAAAATAATAATCACTATTTCTATTAGGTAGAATACTGAAAAATCGCTATTCGTTACTCAAAAACAATCACTATTTCTAACTCAAAAACCACTGTAAAGTATCAATGGAAATAAAAAAAAGAGACTCAAGAAAGAAAGAAGCACTATTTCTATTAAGTAGAATACTGAAAGCTCACTATTTGTAGCTCAAAAGCGACTGAAAATTGTATCTATATTACGAAAATCTTTTATTTCTCTTTCGGTCTGGTGCAATTATTGTAATTTACAAAAATAGAAATAATTTCTACAAGTTATCTACTGGAATCCAACATGCAACCTTCTGCTCCGAAGTTAGACGTCTTAGGCATTAGACCACAAGGATTACATTCTAATCTCTATAAAAAATAAAAATATATCACAGATATATGATTCACACGCTGATTCTAAAAGCAGTCGTGAATTGAGAGAATATATACATCAAAAATTAAAATAAAAAAAAAAACTTTAAAAAAAATTTAGTTTTATTTTACTTGATGTAATTTGTGTGTGTGTGTTTTTTTAATAAATAACAAATTGTTTTCCGTTACATACGCGAGGCTTCCGGAGCGAAGCGACGGGTAGCCGACTAGTGTTTTTCAAAAATTTCAGGTTATTTCAAAAATGTGGAATTTGTTTTACTTCCGTGAATATTGCCTCAATTTCGACGAACCTATTCTTTTAGGGCAGCAGGTCGCCATTATGTTTCATAATGAGAAACCGCAGCGCTGGCTTCTACGACAGCGGTAAATCAATTTTTTTTTTTTTATTTTAACAATATTATAATATTATTTTAACAAATAAGCCGATATTCAAATCACATAGGGGCTGTTGTGGAAGTCATGGCTTCTAAAAAATTAGCTTAGAACATCTTTTTCAATCTTGTGTTTTTCAAAAAGGTGGAATTTGCTTTACTTCCGTGGATATTTCACGGGTCGCAACTAGTAAGACATAATTTATTAACTTTTAACCGAAATTGAAAGAAAAGATGTAGAAAGATATATCTTATATATATTGTTTTATAAAGGCTGAGATATCCTGTCCTATATGTAATGTACTTTGAAATTCACTTGCCTTTTATATCATAAGATTAGACTTTCATTCTGTGAAAGTACCACACTCACAATAATACTGTTTTATTAATTTTTAGAAAACTCATTTTAATTATGCACGATAATATTTATGGTATAAAGCTCCGACTGAAGGATATTGTATTGCTATTGAAACATGATTTGCAACAATTCCTTTTTGGTATGTTGGTCATTATTAGTTTTTGTAGCTGTTTTTATTGATAAAAATTATAAATGTATTTTTTTGGAGGCTTCAAACGTAATTAAGTAATGTTTCGAAAATTAAAACAAATTAATTTGCAAAAGAATACGTCTAGTAACATCGCAGCATTTTAGAGTTAAAAAGGGAGAGGGAGCCTCGTTTGGGGAGATTAGTGAAAAGTCAGGAGAGGCTGCGTTAGTTGCCTCGCTTCAAGTGAAAGAAGAAGCAACGCAGAGAAGCACCTATGGGAGAAGCAGTATCAACGCAGTTGGACGAACTCATGTCAACTTACAGCGATGCCGTTCAGAAAAGGAAATGCCGTGAACTGGACTGTTGAGGCTATTGGACCAAAGCTTTTGCTTGCTTCATGTATTGTGAGTACTTAAAAATTTCAAAGAAAGGAATCGGAAGAAAATCCGCTACATTTCAAGTTTCAATTCACGTAGGAATACAAAACATGAAGTCTAAGTCACATGATTTAAGAACGATTCAATTAGTCACATGGTTAGTTTTGAAATTGAATTAAAATTCTCAAGTTAAGAAATTTATATTTATGTGCGCAGCAAAGGAACAGAACAAGAAGCCAAATTAAAGAATTCTCTCAAGAGTGTGTTTTTAAGTTCGTAAGAGGAATACTACTAAAATTAAGTATCCTAACATTTACTAATGAATCATAAAGTGGTACCAGAAAATGATTCAATGTGTTGAAAGTTTAAAAGTGCTTCGTTTAAATGTGCAGTGAAACGTAATATTATTTTGTGAATAAATAATTTCGAATAAATTAGTTTTTAATAAAATATTGCTACTATATTGGCACTAACCTAAAAAAGTCTTTAAAACTTTAGAAAACCACTACGCACGTTTCTGAGCCGCGAATATCAGGCTCTCTTCTCAAGTGGAAATCCCCCTTTTTGGCTAAACTATCCTTCGTTGTCAGAAATCATTAGACAGTCTGAAATGGCTATTCTCAATTCTTCAAAAATACGCTTCGTTACTGCCCCTGGTGACAAAAGTTGCAAGCTCACACAGGAAGGGGTCGTCTGCTATGCCATCAACGGCGCTCTTTGGGAATTATGTTTTAAGGGGAAAAAGAAAACAAGTAAAAACTTTCAGAGACCATATTCCAACACATGAAAGGTCTTGATTATAGCTCCCAATAACCTTATCATTCCGGATTCGTAAAAGATTCGCAAATATTTATTTTTGCGCTTTCCGAAAACCTCAATATTGCTTGTATCCAGCGAATGCCCCATTTTGTGGCAATGAGGAGCGGTATTATAAGCTAAGTTAGACTTTTCCACTGCATTCTCGTGCTCCCTCAAGCGCACGCTCAGTTCCTTTTGGAATTACCTATATGTAAACCTATATGTTGTCTCTATTTGATGACTTACACCTGATCCCATAAATGGCTCCTTGAGTACTTTATTTGGTTTCAGTACTAGCTCGCTTTCTATTCAAGAATGAACTAATTGTATTTTGTGGTTTGCATGCGATGCCAATCCCCGCCCCTGCCAGAGCCGGCTTTTATCTTTCAAATGAGTGCCTCATCATATCTAATGGACATAAATTTTTTAATTTCCTTGCGCTTTTTTCCACTATGGGCTGAACATTACATTTTTTACTAACAAGTTTCCTTCTAAAACTATTAAACACTTGTTCGATAACCCGTTCCGGAAATTCGTTGGAGAGGAAGATAGAGCTTTCGCGCGGCGAGCCAAACATCAACGAGTACATTCTGCTGATGATTCCCCAATAAGGATGAAACAATTGTACAGAATTTTCGTTGATGTTGGCTCTATGGGCGAAGGCATATTTATTGTCCGGTTGGTGATTTCTCTCCATTTATGAATGATTACGGACGTTAAACTTACTTTCCAAATAAATAATCACTTGCATATCTTCGGTATAAAACCCTTGAAAAGATTTTTCCCTTGAAAATTAATCATATAATAATCTGCGATGAATTTCCATGATTCCTGGTCAATACGAAATCACCTGTGTTCCCACTGTTAGTCGACCCGTAGTTGTCATGGAGATGTCTCAGGTTAGGCCTATATATGATGTGAAAAATTTTAACATTTTATCTGTTTCTTTTCACAAACAATTATTTCGAAGGAACTTATCCTAGGTATAGCTTTAGATAACTATCTGAAACACTGATCGATATGATTCACTTAGCTTCATATCTTGAGTAAAGTTCCTATCCGGTTCATATTTAACGATCCATCTTTTCGCTTGATTAAGGTTTCGGGCTCATATACTGAAGGTTGTTAGTTCAAATCTGTATATCTTCCTTTTTTTCTTCTTCTTATTTTCCTAACTTTTTTTCTTATTTTTCCTTACGTTTAATACTTCTTTTTTTTTATTATTATTATTATGGGTCGCCCTTAAATTTATGCTTTAGCACAAAATTATATTAGCCTATATTCAAAATTATAATTATGTATATCTTTATTGTATTTATTCATTACGACATCCCCACTGCTTTTATTTATTTATTTATTCACTCTTTTATGCTATGCTCTATTTTCAGTAAGACTTCATTATTCTTATTTTTGTATGTATTTCCTTAGTTATCAATAAGAAATTATTTTTTTATTTATTTATTTTATTAAGAACATATATTTCTTTATTGGATTAAATTTCTATTCATTACGACATCTCTATGTTTTATTTATGTTCTATTTGTTTTTAACTGATTTTCAACAATCGTCCTGATTGTTTTTATTTTTTACCTTTTATTATTTATTTCTTTTAGCTTTTCCTCATTGCTTGAGATTCCGTCTCACTTAATTAAGAACTGAATAAAAGATGAAATTCTTAAGAGTGTTTTGGTTCAGTGTCTGATGAATTTTTATCAACAGAAGCCAAAATCAGTGTAAGAATTAAGGTTTAAATATATCACAAGCTAAGAGAGAACCCAGGCGGCAATAATAGAAAAACCGAGCTCTTTGTTGCCTGGGTTCTCCCTTAGTTTGATATATTTAAATGTTATTCCTACACCGGTTTTGGCATTCTGTTGATAAAGGTTCTTTTGTTATTTTAGTTTTTAGTCTTCTTTTTATATTATTTTTTCAAGAAGTAGTCTTCAATGTTTCTTGTTGTGGAAATGATGTAATATAAATAAGTTATCATTATACACACTTATCAAATGTCAAGGTATTTGCAATGCAATTCAGATTTTTAAGTTTTAATCTAATGAATTTTGCATTTTTTAGTGAACCAGTCCAGGCATCTGAGGTATATCTTGAGTCATCAAATGCCTTATACTTGGAGGTCCCATTCCCTTTCCTGCCTTCAATAATACTAACCTCCGCAGTTGGACCTAGGGGTTTATAGCGACTAAACTCTACTGCTAACAATATTATGGTTCGATAATATGTTTGGCGCGTTGAGCTTGTTGGGATGGTTGCTGCATTGGCTGAACTTGGTGGTTGATGATCAACCACCCCAAGTTCAGCCAATGCATGAACCACCCCAAGTTCAGCCAATGCAGTAACCACCCCAACAAGCTCAACGTGCGAACATATTATCGAACCATAATACTGTCAGCAGTTGAGTGGAGTAGCTATAAACCCTGAGGTACAACTGCGGAGGTTAATATTATTGAAGGCAGGAAAGGGAATGGGACCTCCAAGTATAAATTAAAAACAAGAAATACACATTAAAAATAAAAGAAATAGAAATCCACGTGCCAGTCTCCGCTGGCCGCAATGAATTTTCTATAGGCATCAAATAAGAAAAAATCGCCTAATAAAGTGATTAAACACATTAAAATATGGACCTAGTGTTTATCAGTGCAACAGCGACAGTATATTCTGTTAAATATCAAAATTAAAGACATCTTTAGGTTTTCATATCAACAATATGTTTGTGAAGAACTGTTTTTGATATTATTGGAGAAGAAAGTAAATTGTTGTTCTCTAGTCAATAAAGTTAAAACTACATATTTTTGAATACACTTTTCAGTTTATGCATGTTGTTTTTAACATTCTATACTAAGTTGCAAATTATGAATCTGTTTTCATGTAGGCATGTCATACTTTGTGATAGTGACAATTGAATTTCATAATCTTCATGTTTATCTCAGATCAATAAGAGTTTGTAAAATAAACCATTTTTGCTAAGTTATTAATAAAATTTTACTTCAGTGTTTTGTTTATTTTCTTTCTCATCAAGTAATTAGGGGTTTTCACCAGCAGATTTTTCATAAGTCGGAAAAGAAAGTTATTTTGAAACAACTGATGTTATGGCTACGAAAAATTACCTCTAGAGCAATGCTGTATTCTATCCATTGTCAGCTTCTCAATTTACTGAATTCATACATCTGACTTGTTACTACTGGATGAAATAATTATTTCGCTGATTCACAGTAGCCATTTTGTCAGGTAATATTAAAATGACTTTAAAATCAATGACACTATCTCAGAAGCAAATCTCAAAATATGGCTATTTGACTCCGGTGCTAAAGTCAAGAAATAAAAATCATTTCTGAGCAACATACTTTTACTTCCTCAGAATTCATTTCTTTGTTTATTGATAAATTTAATTTCAGGATTTCCAACAGCAGGCACATTTTATTATTATTATTATTTTTCCTTTGATAAAATTTAAAATTACATGAATTGAAGTGACTAAAATGGTAAAATTTTATTAAACAATTTCTAAAATAATAAAAAAAATCATGAATTTCGTTAAATTTTTAAATAGTTACACTTAAAAACACTTAGTTTTACAATTATTTCTTTTGAAATATTATCTCCAGTTGTATAGGTTAAGAGTTAAAAAGCACAAAATACATTCAACTGTTATTTCTGGAATTCTGTAGTAACATTACAACATAAAGAAATTTATATAACTTGTTAGCTTTATCAAGCACAATTTATTAAAACATGGGGAGGGAAATAATTATTTTCAATATAGGTATGTATGTTTTGGGGGAGGGGGAAATAGCTGTGATTCAAAATTATATAAAATAAAATTGTCAATTCTTGTTTTAGCATAATATTTGATTGGAATAAAATGATTATAGGTTTAAACTCCCGAATATAAGAAACTGAATATTTACATTATTATAAAACTATCCAGAGAGAAACTAGCGAGTCCTCTGTCAGCAGTGGATAGAGACAGGCTGAATAAAAAGAAGAACAGTAGTTGTAATTGGTAACTACTTTGCCTCATCTTCCTTATTTCATCCTACTGTTCTGTTGGTCAGTAAAACCACAAAACCAGATCTGCATTAAAAATAAAAATGCTTTGAAGGCCAGCAGTCAGATAACCAAAGAAAAACTGCAATAGTTAAAATTACAATTAATTGCATATCTATTTAATAAGCTCTTATTTTACAAAGCAAGACAATAACTCTGAAAGAGATGATGATTGATGTAAGTTTCACAAATGTTATTGTAAAATACATGAATAATAAACATCGAAATGGTGAAAACAAGTGCCTATTTGGAGTCCATATTTATTAAGTCTTTAGGAATTTATTTTATTTTTTTTCCTTTTCTCTTGACAATGCTGTTATCTTTGACTTAACTCAAGAGGGAGAAGATAAATATATTTACTATTATAGGAATATTATATACAGATAAATTGAGAATAGCTTATTCCAGAAAAAGGGACATTACAAAAGACTAATGAAAAATCAGTCAAGAGTTATTATTGAACAATCTCTCTACAACTTTCGTTCGTAGATATTTAAAAAGCAAGACAATAAAGATTTAAAAAAAAACTTGAACTTCAAACAGCATTTGGGGAATTAACATCAACCTCTTTTAATACACAGTAAAAAACATCCAAAACGTGTGTTCTTGTTGTGTAAATGAGATCCAAAGGAGCCATTATCACGAAGGAATACTTAGCCAAAGAATCTTGCATTTCATAACAATTGAAGACCAAGAGCAGAAGTTAAAGCATCTTGATCCCGAACCGATTGTTAATGCGACAAACGAAGAATCACGCACAGACGAGAGTTGAGGGATTGTTATGGGCGCCGCCATTGCGATGAGTTGACTTGACATTCGGATCTATGCCACGGATAGACGTTTTTGGAAAGGCCGCTTGCTTTTTTGATGTTAAGAGACCAGCGATGGATATATATCACATTTTATTTCGATAAAGGAAAAAAGGATTTGTACATCGAATAATTGTGATGAATTTATCAAAGTTTGAAATAGGAATTCCGATTTCCAAAAGCGAAAAGAACTAATCTTACTTAGACAAGGAAATTAACGTGCGTTAGTACATTTTTACAGTAAAATAAACCACAGAACGCACATAACTAAACAAAACAAAACACAAATTCACTGAGCTAT
>JAFIDM010038218.1:4968-29030 GCA_023159025.1 Thereuonema tuberculata | reverse complement strand
CGAAATTAGTATTCTTATTTATTCACGGAGGAAATAGTACATTACAATGACAGCAAAATTTCGCATTCTCTTCAATTGCAAGGGATCAGGCTAGAATAGCAACTGATTAAAACAGTTTCCAAAGCAAAGATTTGGTTTCGAATCAAAACAGAAACGAAAGAAAAAAAAAGATTAGTGAATTTTTTTGGCTTCACTCTACCTAGACTGGAAAAAAATAGATAATAAGAATCCCGAGTCTTATTTATATTCTGTAGTATTTAACTTCGTTTCTGTTTCTTCTCTTTGTAGATGTATTCCGACTCCTCTGAAACTGCACTAGAAACGAGATTGAGATGGAAAAACGAAAAACCTGGAAGTTTGCTTTACCCGAGGGATTCGAGATGTTCTTTAGGTTAAGTAATGTCTGGGAGCAAACCAAAGTATAAGAAAGAAATCCGACTGTAATTCTTAAAGTTAAAAGAAACGAATTCCACAGGTCAGTTTCCAGCTACAACTCACTTCGGGGAAAAAATAAATTCCATGAAGTGAACTTCCGGTGATCAAACCCAAAGCTTGTATCATAGAACTCATTGCGTTAAAGCAAAGAATAATGTACGTGCAACTTAAGAATACCTATGTTAAGATTCGAAAATGGTAGTTTCGACAAACAGGGATAGTACAGTTAACATGTTTTCTGTTTCGTAATGTGGGTTTAAAAGTAAATAACTGCCGCCCCATTCCAAAGGGTCGATTTTCTACTAAAATCAAAATGGATATAATCTTTACACATCTACTTCACTAGGGTGGGGTCTGCTCGGGGCGGCCCTTTTGGCGTATAGCTGTAGTCAAGGAATACGTCGTTTTGACTTTTTGTCTATGTTTGATGTGCAATGAGAGGAACGGCAAACTCAGGGACCGTCCCCGGACGTCATCTTGACTAATGCGATTTAACGATCATACAGTTTGGTGGATCTTTCCTTACGTTTTTTTAATCGAAACAACTTTTCTAAATTTAAGCTTCCCATGATATGTAGTTTAAGTCTTCGTGATAGACCAACAATATTTCTAAATAACCACTATTTTCTTAATAGATAGTAAGGAGAGTAGCTAAACTTAGGATTCCCGATTGTGGAATTGCTGGTCAAAATGTTTTTAGTCTCGTGAAATGTTGTTTTCTTTATTTCTTTTTTCTTCAGTTTTCGATGATTAATGAAATAAAAATGATATTCGTTAGAAGTATTTTTATTAGTTCAGCTATAGATTAATTATCTGCCATTTTTATTTTGTTTTTTTTAACAGGTAAATGTGTTAAAAACATTGGAAAACAATATTGGTTAAAATTTAAGTTCATTTAATCAAAAATCTACTATCGTCGATATTGTCCGTTCATCCATTCACTGGATCGATTCACTTACATAGTATGTAACGATGAAATTTACGAAAACTTCATTTCATCGAGACATAGGTATATTTCAATCTCATACCAATCAACGTCCATTTTTCCAAAGCGAGTGGTTACTTTTAGAACAACGAAAAGCGAACCCACCCTTCAATGCTACGGTTTACTATGTTTGTTCTTTAGGAACTTCAAATTTAGTTTTAATTTTCGACAAACGAAAACAAACCAATCAGTATTTATAGTTAATAAAGCTGCATCAAAAATTCGCACAGTCTTATTAGACTTCTCCCTAGGCACGCGAAGCTGCAAGACATGCGTATCATTCTCTAATAACTTCCAAACCGCAGGGTGGATGTTCTTGAAAATTGGTATACACATTTAAGAGTTAAAGATTAACTTTAACAACAATCTTAAATATAAAAATGAGTTCTTGATGAGAAGGTAATTTAAATTCCTATGAAAAAACAGACTGTAGTGAGTGTCAATGACTATTAGTACACTGATTAGGTACTAATAGGTACGTAGGTTCTTAAAGGGTTTTTATTTTTGTGGTTTTAAAGACTCCAATAACCGACAATCTACAGCATAACATCTAAATTTAATATCTACAAAACAGTAATTTTACACAACAATTATCTCTGAATCTGAAACTGTAAAATGAGATTTATAATTGCAATATTATTTCATCTACGAATTTGATCCCACAAATTAAAAATAAATAGGATTAAAAATAGTTTGGGATTACACGGATACGATTTCTGTATTTTTCTTCAATTTTTTTGCGGAACAATCGAACAGCGCTACCTGGAAGTCAGCCAACGCAAGGTCATCTAATTTTTTTTTATACCTTCCCGGGCTACAAGGGACAGCTAAATGCTGTCGACAAAAGAAATACGTGTTGAATTGATTCTTCATATCTAGAAAAACATGTGGGAATCTCGATTGGAATATTATCGGTTTTCCACAGCGAGAGATTTTTTTTTTTTTTGGCTCCATTCCAATCGCCCGTCTTTCACAAATACCTAATTATTAATACTAACAAAAGCCATTAGTTAGTTGGTGCGCTTTAAAACAAATCGATTTTCAGAAGCAAAGACGGAACTCGGGATTTTTAAGAAAAAGGAACTTTCTGACAACATCGATGTTGCTTAGACTAAACTATTTTTTAATTATTAATATCTTTCCAAAGGCTGCGAAATGTTATCATCTTTTGTCTGTGCATTTGTTTTTTATGTTAAACAGTTTCATACATATACGATTATTTCATTCGGTTTTGGGTTGAATCTTTCTTAACTTATTTATACAGGGTGTATCTGAAATGTGCTGCCAAATTTAAAGGTTATATTCAATCATGCAAAACAACGAATAAATGTTTTATAAACATGGGTCTGGAAATGCGTTATTTCCAAGATATGAACGATCAAACGATACAGAGGTCGGCCTTTACGTATCGTAGTCATTAAATTGCTTCTCAGTAATCGTGACGTGGCCTGCTCGTAAACCCTTATTTAAACCCTCTGGACTTTTTCGTATGGGGTTATCTTAAAGCATTTAGTGTACACCACACCTATTCCTGACGCCCATGCACTGCATGATCGCATAGTGGATGGGTGCAACACAATTCGACGTGCATCTGGCATCTTCGACTGTGTTCGGCAGTCGATGGAACGACGTTAGTTGCGTGCATTTCGGCCGGTGGAGGACATTTCCAGCACTGTCTGTGAAACTGAGCGACTGTACGGCCAACACATCTGTATTGTTGCATCGTTCATATCTGGAAATAAAGCATTTCCAGACCCATGTTTATATGACATTTATTCGTTGTTTTGTATGATTGAATACAACCTTTAAGTTTGGCAGCACATTTCAGATACACCATTTATACTCAGTTTATTTATTTATATAAATGTATGCTCTGCATATTTTTTTTTCGGGAGTCATAATCGAATTTCATTTAAATTCTCCAACTTCTAAAGCTAGCTTCTGAAGTTTACACATTATTCACACACACAGATTATACACACATTTGCTTAATTATAAAAGCATTACCAGTGGTATGTAAAAAGCTCAAGTTAGTTTGTGTGTTAATTATTTTACGAATTCTCTAATTACTGTATGGTGCAGTGTCTGGTAAGTAGAATCACTTGAAGAGGAACTTCCTAAATACGCCTTGGTTTAGTTCTTTAAAAGGCAGAAAGCAACATTTGATTATTCCGAGACTTAAGTTATGGATTTATTTGAATAGAAATACAGCCGTATTTAAAGAACAAAAAAGTTAATACATTGAATTTTAAGTTTTGTAGAATGCTATTCAAAATATTCTGCCAATTCTTATTTTCTAATCGACCATTGTAGTCAATCAGAAGTCAGTGAAATTAAAAAAAAATCTTGTTTTTAAATAATCTGATAAATTCTGACTCATAAAATTAAGTGTAAACTATTTGTTTATGAAAGATAATCTCAATACTACGTAATTTTGTAATTGTTCTCTTTTCAGATGAACTGGATACATTTCGTAGTGGACTCGGCGAATGGGCATGACGTCACGACATCCAACTCTTCACTCATTGTTTGTGAACTTTAGAATATTTCAGACAGGTAGGGTGTTCAGCAGTCGCTCGAAAACTGTCACACCTGGTCGGCCGACAAGTACTCTTGCTTTACCGTTTACTGGAAGGGGAGGCGGAAAGGCTGGTGCAAAGACGAACTTCTGTAATCCAAAAAACCATATTCCGCGTTGGTCTTCAAGACAACGTCCAGTCTTTGCTTACAACTAAAATACTACAACTAGTCTACAGTTTGCATCGGAAAAGAACAAGATTGAATGAAAATTGGAGGGGGAAAAAATGAATATCTGAATAGAAAGTTGAAGATTAGGCGAAAATCTGAGAAGAGGAATCATCCAGATTTCTTTTCTAAAACTTTCTGCCAAGCAAATATTTTGACTACATGACAGAATACCGCTCTAAATATGTCTTACAACAGATTCTCAAACTTCCCCGATTTCCTGCGTTTTAGCATCGCAGCAATTTTTGACGGTATCTCTAGGCGAAAATATTTACCAAATATGCCTAGTCCTAGGCTTATTAAACCGTTATGTCCAACAGTTAGTAATTTTAATACTAAGGGAAATGGACAGAAAACCTATTTCTATTTCATTTTCCAATTATGTCGCGGGCCCCTGAGAATAATACCATTAAATAATCGTGGTGTTTAACTGCGGGTAATGTTCTCATATTTTGTATTTTTACTCCAACGAAAACAGGTTTTTTTTTTTATTGTAAGAAAATAGATAAGATTATGTGAAACAATAAATCACAATGCGAGTGCTAATATCTGAACAGATGAATGAATTTCTTTAAACTTGGCATTGCTAAATTACACAAAATAGATTATCTTTGAAATTTATTCAGTATGGAATAGTTTATTTCCCGTAATTCGTGCAAATTGCAAGTGAAAATGATAAGAAAACATCCTATATGAAATAATGAATTGTTATGGACATCTAACAATGCATTAGATTGAACTCTCTATAACACGTGTTTTGATATGATTGAAATTCGACTTTTACAGTAACTAATCATTTAATTTTAAGCGAAATGAAATTGGAAAATATTGTCTGACTTCGCCATTTCTTATTACTTGCAAATGAAACGGAGATTTCCTCTTTAAAAACAAATATCGCCACAAATTCTTTAAATAACTTGTCACATGTATCAATTTTTCAACTTCCATTCTTCAGATTCCCCTTGTTCTTACTATGTTTATTCTGCACTTCGTATTTCAATCACTTTCTTTTTCGTTGTTTTACACCCGTTGTTCTACTCCGTGTTAATTGCTTTGTACCGAGGGATAATTTGCTAGACTTGACGTTTAACGATTCCAAGAACAAAACCACTTGTTATTAATTGGTTCATTTTACACTAGTTAGGCTAACGTAATTTTCTCCTTGTATTCGTTATTAAAGCTAAGCCAATTTAAAGCAGTGAGTGTCTGCTAAATTCTGTTTTGTATTTCATTCCCAATTTTGTATTTCATTTTGGGCTATTTAGCCCAAGCTTTTCTACCAAATAATTTTTTTTAAATAAAACAATTTCATAAACATACGAGTTTCCAGTAATTTAAGTTAATGAAAGTATGTTTTTTGTCTATCTATATGATCTTATATCAAGGATAAGATATATTTAATATATTTAAATTTCATCATAATTTAACAATACAGTTTACTGTTACATTCACAATTGCGTAACATTTCAAGACTGATGCCGTAACTGGTAAACATCGGTAAATCGAAGCACTTTAGTTTTGTTTTTCCTCCATTATCAATGCATCTCCTGCACTGCAGTCGTATAGAACTGATGTAAATTAAATATTTATAACGAAACAAACAGATGCAAAGCGAACAGTGTTTGTAAACGAAATGACGACAGCGACACTAATATACAGTTGGAAGTCGATAGGGTGGTAGCGTCAAACCATTAAAGATCCGTAATTCCGAAGCAAGTGCCGCAACTTCAGGGAACGATGATAATTCAAAGAATCAAGTCCGAAGCGCCGTAAACAGGACACGACTGGACTGGACTTAAGAATTCAGAATAAAATTACGTCTCGGTATTGATTATCATAATACGTCTCGGTGTATGAATGTGAAGAACTAAAATATCAAGAGGAAAAAATAAATTAGGACCTTGTTTATTTACTCTAAATATTGTTGAGTTTTTTGTTTAATATATATAGTGTAAATTATGATTCAAACACGTTCAACTACTTCAACAATTGAATGGATTAGTAGAAAAGAAGTGTATGAGAGAGAGAGAAACAGTTTAGATAGCTAAGATTGTAAAACAGCTCAAGCGGATTTCATATTTATCTATCTATCTATTTACCTATCTATCTATCTATCTATCTATCTATCTATCTATAAAAGAACAGAGAAATTTTATATATGGAGAATTAGTCTAATACCATATTCTAACTTCTGTAAATAAAAAATGTGATCAAATATGTTTCGAATGAAAAATTATCTGTCTATTAATACATCTTATTTTAAAAATAGAAATTGAGAATTTTATTTCATCGAAACTAATGGAGAAAATGCTAACAAATAAACAGTCATTGGAAAAAATGTAATTTATACTTCACTAAGTGTAGCATGCAGCGCTTTCCGCTGAACCTTCAATTCATTATTAAAAATCTTTACCATTAACACAATATCATTAATTTTTTAGATTTTTTTTCAAAGCAGTCTTTACAAGAAGAGATTACGAAAGGAAGAACTAAACTTAGAGCAGATTTTTATAGTCTTAGCTGAAAACAATTCTCATATACGAACAACTATAAAAAAAAATGCCAACTTCCCTACCATCAACAATGAACTATCCAACAACATTATAAGAAATTATTTAAACCCATCTCACAACTACCAATTTCACAGTTGAAAATAGCCTCTAGCTGGGCTGAAACGATCTGTTTTAACTTTTTTAATGTATGACGATAAATTACGCTAGTAACTTGGATTCAATTTTATACTTTTGTGATTCTCACTCAGAATAATTTAATTCCCATCTCCCAATTTGATGATTTTTTTTTTTAAGTTAGCGATTACAGATTAAAATTATAAATTCAGTTGAAAATCCAACATATGTTCTTTAATATGGGCTTAAAATTTACATATTTTATTTATGTATTGTTTAATCTTTATTAGCTTATTTTAATGGCAATTTTAAACATTCGCTATTATTGCAATATAAAGAAATTTTATAAATTATGTGTTAATAATCAGAAAATATGACTTAGAATATAGAGGTAAATAAGCTAATTTGCTATATACTTAATGTTAGCTAATAAACAAGTTTATTTACCTTTCAATGTAAAGAATAAATAAACACTTACGGTAGTTTACATTTGCACCATCTTTAAAATCAAAAGAATTTTTAATCTTTACTAGGCCTTTAACGATATGATATCTAAAGGGCCTTCCATTACAACAGTAAATAAAAATAACACCTGAGCTTCATGGATTGAGATAATTGAAAGAAAAATTTAATTTTTTGTTTAGTTCTTACGAAATTCTTATCACCTTCGAATACCAAGAAAATAAAACGTTGAAATTGTAATGCTCTTTTTCGTTATTCGGGTGCCAAGCCTTTCAATTATGAGTTTCTCGATAGAATCACAGTAATACAAAACAAAGTGCAGAAATTTAATCTACCTGTTTGAATCTTCATCACGGAATGGATTCAGTGAATTCGTGAAACAAAGAAATTAAAAAAAAGTAGATTGAGAATTTCAGAAAAAAAAAAAATAAAAAGGTTAAGTAATGAAATACTGTCTGAGAAATCATCAAGTTTGAGATTTATCGTTTTAATTCATGTAAATAAATGAAAATTATATCTCAAAGAGAAATGCAAAGTATAATAAAACCACATCAATTTGAGAATTTACCTAAATTCAAATGAGGCTCAAAAACTAACAGATTATTCTCGAATCCTAAACAAAAATATTGAAAAAAATATTCCAGACAAACATTGGATACCGTGCTCGTAATGATACCTCATCAAATAATCAACCAACAAATCGACGGAATGCTTCAAGTGACTGAAAAAAGTCTTCTATGACGTCAAAATTACATCATCACCCTTGCGTCAAAATCAACAAATCCCATTGGTTAAAAGTTGGTGTCCAATGTGCATTGATCAAAGAAAAATCCTTATATAGTTCTTCAGGTTGACAAAGGAGGCCATTTACGATCCGAAAAGCTTCCCGTATTGTATTATGTTTTTTTAAAAAAGTTATTTTTAGACGTGTTTTATATTCTATTCCTTTTTATAAATTGTCTCTAGTTAGCACACGTTAAATCACGAACAAATAAAACATCACCTTATTTATAGGTCATCGAAAGTTCCAAAGGGAGACGACAGGTGGAGACACGTTTCATTAGTGGTAGCACTAGCTGTGAAAGGTTTATGGAAAGATTAATATTTACAATTATAAAAACTGCATTTATCGATTGAGAATTTTACGAGGCAAGATTTTCTGTATTACAGAGATGACAATAATAATACAATGTAGTCACAGTTGCTTCATGCAAACAGACATAAAGACAAATCATAAACTCTAAAAATAGTTCCTTTCTTGTGTGTCATTTACTGTAATCCATAATTTCTACAAATGCTAATCTATTGATAATTCGTCTCTGAAGGACGGACTTATATATTATTAAATTTCAAATTGTTTTTCATTCCATTTTAGTTAATTAGGAATTAATACTTTATTCTTTCGTGATTTACTTCAGGAGAATGAAGTCAATTTGAAATTCAATGTCTATTCATTGCTTTGTAATTTTGTTCGACTAAAACCAATAAAATTCGTTTGCCATAAAATTCCCTCCAAATGGATTTGGTTTCTCCAATACTAATCCAAAAACAACCTCCGCTTTAAAAAGGAAAAATACGAGCTAATTAATTGGGCGAACAATAAACCCCTTCTGTTATTCTATTCACATTTATTAAATAATGCATTTCAATTCAGTCTCATCTCTATTCATGTTCCAACAGAATTCCAATTCACTGAACTAATATCCCACTGATGGAAGAATGAAGCTCTAATGCATTATTTCCATCGGAAGATTAGCTGTGTTACAATTCTGTATTACCTACTGCTGTAACAGGCTTTTTTTTGGTTATCTGATTACGAATGGTCTCGCTTGAAAATATTACTTTTAAACAATTTACGCAATCTATATTACTAAAATCTTTTATTTCTCGGTCTGACCGGCGCAATTGTTAATTATTATTAGTTTCCCTTGCTGAGAAAGTCAGATTGTAAAATTTTATTTTATTTTTATTTTTTTTTTCGCCTTGCATGGGATTCGAACCGAGGACCTTCGTTCTCGCAGTCAGGAACCCTAGCCATCGGACTACTGCTTAATATCCAATCTTTCTTTTATTCTATTTGTTCGCACGCTAGCAAATAATGAGTTCATTCAAAAAGGGATAAAATATCACTTTTAGCTATAACCGCTTGGAACCGATTCTTCTTGGATTATCTCATACTTACCAAGGGGAGACAGGGGGTGGCCTAGTATTTTTATAATAAGTAATTGAACATGGAAATGAGTTCGCGAAACGCTGTTGTAATGAGTTATATCTTCAACATTCCGCTTATTTTGTTATCCCCTTCTTTTTTGCAGATTCAAAAATGAATGACAAAGTTCAAGAGGATCTTCATATGTTTGGTGGCACTGAGTAGCATCTCGGAAATCCATTCTCCTTCTGCATTGATATTAGACAAGTTAATTGAATTAGTTAAATATGGACTTTTTTTCAGAAAATTTAAATTCTGATATCTAATACTATCTAATTCCGATATCTAAGATATCTAATAATTCCGATATCTACTTTAGGATTTGTTTACAGTTTCAAAGTTGTGAAAATTACACAAAAATAAATTTCAAGGATTAATATTTTATGAAACGTTTACTGTGTAAATTCCATCAGGAACTTCGTGTTTTTCTGTTCTTAGAAGAAATGAAAATGCAGTTCATATCATACTTTAAAAATTGCTGTTGTAAATAAACGCATGTGTCGCAATTTGTGTGTCTTGTCTCATCTTGGGTCATTAATCATTGAAGATTATCCTCCGTAATGGGGAAGAATGCTCATATCGTTAAATAAATATTCCAAAGTCACTATTTATATCTTATTATTTTAGATGACAGACTTTGCCTTTGTGTAAGGATGAGAACGGAGACAGAAAAATGAAAGAACGATGGAAATGGTGCAGGGGAAACAACTTAGAAAACCTGTCCGGCTTGGATCGTCCACTACATGAGAATCCAATCCTGGTATTCAGGTGAGGCGCCGATGTTTTAGCCACTCGTCAACTGCTCGGTCATCTTTAATGATACAAGAACGTTTAAAATCAGCAATGCAGTTTTCACGTGAATTTTATTTTACTTCCTACTCATAAAATAAACACAGCAAGTATGACAGAAAAACAGTCATTCTTTCGAAAAAGGAGACTGTATTAAATGCAACTGCTCTCAGTATCAAATTTTTCACTATTTGAATGTTTGGTAAGAGGAAGATATTTTCCAATAATTTCTTTAAACTTTTCATACCAGAACTTTAAACTTGGCAAAAGAGATTGAGTTCATTTTCTGGGACGTAATCAGGCGCTGATAAAATGCTTTAACGTGTTTATGATCAATCCAATTCATGGCCCATCATTTTTCAACGTCCTCGTGGACCCTTGGGAGTCATCCCCGTAGCCAAGAACTAATTCCCCCAACGTCCAACGGCATCTCTTGGCGACGCTGTATTGATCCAGCAGAAAAACTAGTTTTATTTCTTCCTCAAAGACAATGTTTACAATAATCTTATCTTTAATCTTTCACCTTGTTTTCGTGTTTGCAGTAACAGATGCCGTTCTTAATGGGATTTTAACAGGACTCGTATCTAAGAAATTATTAATGAACTGCATAAACTCTTTGAAAGTCTAAACTTATGGGAAAGGCTTGTTTGTTTTTGGAGATTCAACTCAACTTAGTAAGTATTGTCAACAAAGTTTTAATTTCAAGTTTACTGTAAAGAACTTCAAGAAAACAAAGTGAACACTCGTACAAGTCCTATAAGTATATAAGTCCTGTATGAAAAGGCAAAAATATAAATTTAAAAAAAAAAAAAAAAAAACACTTATAGGAAAATTCACAGGCATGTTTTCTAGATACAAGACCAAATCCAAAACACATGGGAAAATTATGTTTTTAATTTGTCTTAAAGATCAGGCAGTTTAAGTGGATTCTTTCTGTATAAATACCATTTTTCTTTTCTTAATCCACTTAAAACTTACAGTAAATTAAGCTTATTAAATAAGTATCAAAATAATTTGAGAGAATAAGCTTTATTAAATAATATATCTTCAAACGGATAAATCAGTGATTACGAGATAAAGAAATCAAATGTTTACAATACCTCCATAATTGTGGAGTTTTATTGTTGCCATTAAATATTATTTTTTAAGAACTTTACTATTCAGTGTCATGATTTAGAAAATTAAATACAAAGAATTCCACAAAATAATAAATAAATACCCCATTCCTATGATGTTTGGGTCTCTGAAATCCGAGGGTGAAGTCTGTTTGCGGATCCGACCTTCCGTTCGGGAGTTGTTGAGAAAGGGAGAGGAAACGGACGGACAGGACAAACGCAACAGCTCCAAAATGGGTCGCTAGACATAACTTGTGGGATGGAGGAAGGGCAATTATCACCATCTTTTCCCAAAATCAACGAATTCATGGCCTCTCATCTAACAAATCCAAGAACAATCAACTAAAATCAACCACAAGTACGTTGTGGCTAAATAGTCACATTATTTTTTTATTAAAACATTAAACAAAGCAATGATGATATATTTAAAGATCAACTACTTAATACAGAATTAATTTTTTTTATGTTTCCTTAGACAACTAATTCCTAAGTTGGTTAAATTAAAATTATCATTAATAGGACATTTCTGGAACCAGATTTGAAAATTTCATTAACCCTACGAAGTTCTTTTTATTTACATCGATTTTCAATTCTCTTCAATAATTTATCCTATTTGCATTATGTCCCAGCAACTAAACAATTGGCACTGGATTTTCTTTATATTAGTTTTCTCTTCTCTATCGACTTTAATGTCTTCAGTCAGCTTCGCCTGTAGCGAAAATATCTCTTCTCTCCCGAGTGTAATTTGGAAAATTTTTCCCGAGACCTCATTTCAAAAGTAAATTACAAGAAAACACCGGTGCTGTGTTGATAGATGGAGGTGCAGCTTTTCCTACTCAATTTCGTATTCTCGCTTCGCAAATAAAGCTGCAGTTAAACCTGAACTACTATCTTATCCTTAGACAAATAAACCACTTATACTCCAGTTCTTTGAGTCAATGCTTTCAAATGCTGTCTACGTATTAAGTGACCACAGCAAGTCTAAAAACATGTATGACTGGAGCGATTGTTAATGACGAAATCTTTGAAATTCCGTCTTCTAATGATTTCCATTCGCATGAAATATTTACATCCGAGAATTACCTTAGAATAATTCGCATTATTTTTCATAAAACAAATTTATATTTTAAGCAAGTAATTTATTTAGGCCTTTTCCAAAAAAAAGTGCAAAATCAGAAAGTTTAAATTATTGATAAATAGCAATGAATTTCTTCGTGTTCCATTCTCGAAGTTTCCTGTGAAATCTCAGTGGTAACGGTAAGATTTTGTTTAATAATGTAGCTTTCTAGAAGCATCCAGAACCATCGAAAACAGTTACCTCCGCTCGTGAAAAACCAATTTTATAATCAATAAGTTTGACGAACAGTTACAAATCCGATTGGAAGACACAAATCATTGACAAATAGACATAATTCTCTATTACGATAAACGGGGCAATTTTCTGACCCTCCACAACCTTTCAGTCATTAATCTAAAATCTAAATCTATTTCAAGCTTTCACTCTTAACAATTCTACCAATAATTCAGAAAATATTTCTCCCAACCCCTTTTTTACTTTTTCTCATTTTATGTAATGCTTATGTTTAAGATTACAACGGTGGTTTTTAGACCATCCAAAATTAAACGATACAATGCATTACACAGTAAAAACAAAACACAAGAAAACAGTGTCCCGTTTCTAAAAGGAAGGTAGTAATCATCCAATGCAAGACCGAAGAAAAAATTTTACAGATAGGCTTTACTCGCAAGACATATTAGGAGGCGCACACAGTAAAGCGGAAAAAAATGCCATACCAACATCACAGACACAATATATTCAGATAAGAGGAACCAAACTATGTTTCCAAATCAAAAAGAGGTGAACATAAAGCAAATTAAAATATATAACTTAAAAATAAAAAATACAAGGAACGAAAAAGCTCGGTGAAGATTCAATAACAGAAAATAAAAATTAAACATTTAATTTACATCGTAAAATTAAATTAATCTTAATATCGATCTGTTATACTGTCTAACAGATGGATGTTGACGATCACGTTTGCGCGAGAATTACGAAAAACACGAGATCTCGCCATTAACCTCTTCAGCAGGTCTCAAGGAATTCAGTATTTTTAATGTCTGTCACTAGAAAATGCTACATAATGAATTTATTGTTTGTTTATTGACTGTTTTCAATTTATTAAAACTATATTAAAATGTAGTAAAAGTCTCATGCATCTCCCCGTATTATAATTCATTTAAATATTTCAATATTTTGTGAGAAGACATGGATAGAGACTATTCTCGCGTAAATTACGTGAAATCACGAAAATACGGGATCGTCAACATCCATCTGTTAGACATTAAGTGATTTTGTTTTGTCTTTCTTCATAACAGATAAAGTCTATGTCCCCTTTATAACTTAAAATGGTGAATGGGATCTTCTTTTAACCTGGCGTGCATATTTACCGATAAGAAACTACGTAACTTTCATTTGAAATTTTTTTTCGGTCGTGAGGTCTACAAATGTAGATTGGAAGGTCAAAAATTTCGAAGAAAACATTAGATAATTCGGTCGTTTGCGGATATGATTTAAATAAATTGGAATTAAAGTATGAGACAACTTATTTACAGAGTTGGTTAATTTTCAGTAAACTGAAAAATTGAAGTTGCAGTCTGAATTACAATTTGCGAACAAAATTAAGTGCGGGAAGACATTAACAGAAATTGAACTTCAAATTCTTACATGAAATTTTGTTGAGCGCATCAACGGATGAAGAATGCATAAGTGCATCATTAATTACAAATCTCTTCATTGTTATAATAATTCCTGCATTGCTGATATCAAGTTGCCTGTCATGTAGCTAATGTAGACGTCGATAACTACCTCCAACTGATAGATGAAGGTTTTAAGAAATTCACTCTGAAATCATGTTGCAAAGCGTGTAAGGCATAAATAGAGTAACATTCCTTTATGGAAGAATAAGTTACTGCAGTCCTTTTCAAAATACACATCACAAACTTCAACGCACCTACTATATTCTTCGTGGCAACATCTGATGTTCCGCTGAGCCCAAGAATTGATTTCTGCAATTTGAAATAGAGTCACGTATCACAGGCTAAGTTGGAGAAAATTTCAAAGTTCACAATTAAACTCACCAGCGTGTATCCGTCTTCAAATTTATTCTGGACATTAAATCTTTAATGGAAAGACGCTTTAAATAACATTAATAAATTATCAAGGATTTGTTTATTTAATTGAATTCCATACGTTACAAGTGCTATGAATTATCTATCATAATTTATTATTGATAATAACTCAAGATATTTATATATTTATGAAGTGATTTTTGGAATTTTAACGTATTTCAAAGAACTTAAAGCTTATTTCCTTAGAAATAAGAATTTTAATTATATAAATAAAAAAATTATTTAAATAATAAAAGCCTAAGTTATTTTCAAAAATTCAAAATATTTCCAATTTAAAAGTTAGAATGTTTAAAGGAATAGAGATGATCTAAGAAGATTCAATCAGCGGATTTTAAGAAAAAAAAGAATTTAAAAAAAGAAAAATTTGGTGTTTGTTGGGTCACTGAAAATAAAACTCAAAAGTAATTTAGCCAATAACAATTTAACATCCCCGAGAGAAAATGGAAATCCAACAAATTTATTGTAATCTATAAACAATGGCTGAGAGCAAGGTTTACTAAGTGACATTCCAGGACACCTAATTCTCTTTGGTGCTCATCAGCTGGGAATAGTCACCAGTAAACAACGAGGTCTCAATACAGAGGCCAAGAGGAATAATCATCAGAAAGAACGGCACCTCCAGAAAATTAAAAAAATAATAATACATAAAAAAATTGAGAAATTCATTTGCCAGCATTCCGCCGGCCACAAATGAATTTTCTCTGTGAATTAAAAGTGCTTAAAATACAAACTTAAGTACTGTCTGACAAATGGTTCTTGATGATCGCGTTTGCGCGGGAATAACGAAAATCAAGAGATTTGGCCATTAGCCTCTTCAGCAGGTCTCAAGGAATGTAGTATTGTGAATGTCTGTCACTAGGAAAATGCTAGAGAAAAAATGTTAAAGTTGGAATTTTACCTTCAGCGTAGAGGCGATGGATGCAGCGGCGAATACGGCATCGGTCAAAATCGTCGACATCAGTGATGGGGCTTGCTCGTGGCCGCTTCTTCCCCGGAGTCGATAAGCCTTCTTTCTCGACATTTTGTGAGAAGACATGGATAGAGGCTATTCTCGCGTCAATCACGTGAAATCGCGAAAATTCGGGATCATCAAGAACGATCTGTCGGCCTATAAACACTGGTTAAAAATGCTGGCACATTTCTAAATTTCATTTTTTAGTAAGTATTTATTACTTTAATTTCTGGAGGTGCCACTCTTTAGGAACATTGTAATCCATTTCGTGCACGCTTTGTTTTGCGGATAAATCAACTTCCTTCAGATAGGAACACTAAGTTTTATATAATAAAAATTTACTTCGGAGATTAGCAGATTTTTTCTTTATTTTATTCTTACGACTTCAAACAAATTAAAAATATTCTGAAAAATAGATTTGACATTATTTTCGAAATTCTTTTCTCTTCGCAACAATAGAGGTGTTTTTGTTTTTGTTTTGTTTTTTTTTCTTTTTCATATAAGCAGAAAAGTGACTTAAAGAAAAAAAATATTGTTGATCCACATTTTAGATTAATACTTCATGATTAAAAGATTATTCTTTAGGATTGACTTGTATTTCGAAGATCTGTTATCAAAAAAAACCTCAGTTTACTTTTAATTCCAGGAAAAAAAATCTGATGGCTTAGAAATCAGAAATTGTCGTGAATTGGAAATCAGTGAACAAAGGCTATCAAAAGCAGACAGAAAGGTTGATGTCATCATCATCAATCATTAAGTCAATACATATTCAATGCAGATAAAAAACAATTGAACATCTATTACCACAAGATTGATCACCGGAAAAATTTGTTTCCTTATCCTAGCTAAGAGATAGCATAAGAAAAAGCCAAGTAAAAAAAAGAAATACTGAGGAATCTGGAAAAGGTCAACGATTCCTTAAGTTAATGCTCTGGGATATTCTTTCTTCCAATTCTGTGAACAGATAAAAGTACAACACGATGGGGTTGACGAATTACATTTGCGACCGCAGACGCTAACATCCAGTGATTGAGATTCTTGGAAGAATTGAAGAGGAGACACTTGAGAGGGCGCTGACCACCCATGACATCAGGAATTCAGGAGACAATTCATCAAGAAGAGATTAAGGAGGTTTCGAGATAAGGACAGACCCTAAATAGTTTCCTTTAAGGACTTTTCAAAGTTAATAACTAAGGTTGTCATGAGAAATTGATGGGTTTTTGGTATCTCGCTTTCGTTTGAAAAAAGTATTGTTTTGTGTAAGTAATAAAATATCCTAATAAAATACCAAAAAAGATTTCTGAATTTTAGTCCTTAATTAAATTCGTTAGCTTCTTTTTCGGGTTAACGAAATTTGAGTTTGTAAAATAAAACTAGACTTTTAAATGAAGCTTATTTTACAAATTAACTTAATATAATTGAATTTTTTTGCAAAGTATTTGAAGAGATCAATTAGTTACATTTATTAGTTTCTTAATTTGTATTCCTTGGAATTCTGTTTTTTTGCAAAAACTAGGCTACTATAATCTGAAAGACCCTGAGAGAACTTTGAGTCCATTTTCCTTGAGTTGCTTTTATTTCCGTATTTTTCTTTGTTTTTCGTTAAGACAATACGAATTCCAGGTAAATTTGCTAATTGCCAAACAAACACCAAATATTCCAATTTTTCAGCTGTTGAAAATTAAAATTTCTCATTTTTGATTGCGTAAATTCAGTTTTAACTAGAAAATGACACACAATAACATGGATGTAATTATATATTGTGAGAATATTTAAATTTACTGTTCGCTTCTAATGTTCTGAACGAGCATTTTTGTCCATTTCACGAGCAAGTTTCTTGATAGAGATCTACACGAAAAAAATCATCAAGTAAACAGAAGCTGAATTGTCTCAAACGAGCAAATAAAAAGCTTGAAGATTCATTTTTGACAACACCTCCCTGCCATGTCATAAAAATACTCCCAAATAATATTAATAGCCAAGTTTTGAATAATTCTGGTTTTGAATAATTGAGAATATAAATAAGGTAAGAATGAAACTCCTAAAATACGATGACCTATAAATTGTGTTTGTTATAAGTCCGAGGAAACTGTAGGCTTATCAAATTACTGTACGTCTTCTAACATTTCATTCTGCCTTCTAACATCTTGAATCTTTCGAAGGATTCTTGAAACTTTGCGTGCATGTTAAAATCCAAGAGAATATCTGAATTTTGTATAAAAAAAATTTTCTTGTTTAGGTAAAGAAATTTGGACAAAATTTCCGAAGAACCGAATGATATTAATCCTTTTAGCTAATCCACGAAACAACGCGAGCCCTAATCGCGATTAAAATTCATTTAAGCATTTTTTTTTCCTTTTAAGTAGTGAAAATGACAAATGCAATACTTTCCAATTTAACGAATGTAGGCTGTAATATCTTTTAGAACTTTAATTTTAAGTTCTACCAGCACAAAAGCAGCACTAATGTTACAAATTTAACTTTTTATTTCCTATTTTCTTTAATTCACATTACCATTAATAATTCAGATTGTTTCTGGTTTTATTATAGGCGAAAGTGCTTTACTATTCATGTAAATATATAAAAATATAAATGAAACCTGTTTCGAAGCTAATTAAATTTAAAGGAAAGGAGAAATGCAAACAGGAAACTTAATAATTTATTTATTTTTAATCTGAACCTCAGTTGAATGTTTCATGACATTCGTAATGGAACCGCTTTCGCGCTTTTAACATATTGGAACTAATGGCGGATATTAAGTGAGCCCTTGCTGAATTATTGAAGATTGTTTTACTGCAGAAGTCCCAGTGACATTTGCAGATTTGTTTCTTAAAGCCTCCCTCCGCTCAGTTTTCACTGCATAGCACCAACGTTGGCAGAGGAAGTCACGTGCCCTCAAAGGGGTTAGCCAACAGAAAAAAAGTAAGATAAAAATCAATACATTTCAATTTATTTTTCTGTAAACTCCCGGAAATACGAAAAGAAAACTTAAAGATATCTTCAGAAAGATTAGGTGTTTATAAATTTGCTGACATCGATGTTTCAATGTCTTTGTTTCCGTTCGAAAACTTAATTTTAAGAGCACACTAAACGTATTGCAGCAAATCTGGTGAATTTGAATAAATGGGATACGTACTCGTACCTAATGTTTAGGTATTTTCAGACGGTCTCCCAATGCAGTTTGGTAATGTCGAAAAGAAATGGGATATGCCAAGAGATCTGTCTTGTCAGTTCAAACACGATATTTCCAATCGGATTCAAAATAGTTAAAATGTTTACCCAACTGACTCATTATCAAAAGTTGAAGATGTAATGTAATGTAATGTATGAGATGGGTGGTAAAGTTGAAGATAATACTGCCATTGAATTTCAATTTTGATTGTCATTAAATATTTCGGCAATTAGAATAAATTCATCAACTAAACCCCCATTTACAATTTGCCTATAGTTGGTCTCAAATATCACTAGTTATATTTTTATTTGCGCTTGACCTACATTGTCTTTTCCACACGGGATCCAGACAATAGCATTTCATAGCAGCATAATCACGTCACTCCTATCTAAGGCAATCGAATTATCTTACTCTTGAAAAAACAAGATACGTATCCGTGATTGAATAATGTAGAACTTTTTTTTTTAGTAATATGTAGCCTTGGCTTATCGATTAAATGCAAGTTACCAAAAATAGTTTTTGAAAGGAATAGTTAATTTATGTGGAGGGACTGAATGAATGCTTTAATTTAGCGCCGTGTTCCATTTAATAGAGATAATTTAGTAGGAACAGGATCTATCAGTGATAATGACGAAGTTTCTGTAGAAAATAAATCTTCCTCTCATAGGATTTGTAAAATACAGGCAGATTCAAAATTCATGTACAAACTTTAAAGGTAGGTTCTCAAACCCAGCTGTGTGGACGATTTAATCTGTTAAACTGCCAGTTCCATTCAGGATGGCATGTTTTGGATGTTTTCACAAATACATCCCAATACCCAATTTAATTTTTTTTCTAATGCCCGGACTCTATTTTTTTCAATTTAATAAATCTCTCTTTTTGGCCAACAACAAGGGGCGAGAAATGATAGCATTTATCCGGCGAAATGTTGCCCACAGGAGGCAGCATCACGTTGTTTCCGCAGAAACGGACACAAGGACAAACAGAAGGAGAAAGAAACATTCATGCCACTGACGGGATTCGAATCTAGGTACCGGTAAATTGTCCACACGGCAGACAGCCGTCTGGACCTCTCGGCCATGCCGGCACGGCATCCAATTTAAAATAGAAAAAGAAAGTAACTGCCGTATTTCATTTCTTGACTTCACGTTTTAATGATTGCTTCAGCACATATTTTCCGAGAAATTACGGATAAGGCTAAGACATTGACTTTTTATTCATCTTATCCCATTTTCTTTAAGATCAACGTCGTCCGCGTCGCATTCAGACTGTCGAGTTCTTTGGAGAATTCTGAGATGGAAATTCTAAGATTCAACAAATTTTGATTACCAATGCTCATTCAAATCAATTTATTGATTTCCAAATTAGGGAGTCAATTAAAAGAATATTTTGCTTAAACCAAAAGTTGTTAATCTCATTTACGTTTCTGTACCATATAACCCTTAGATTTACCCAGCTTTGAGAAGTATTTTAGACTCTGAAGAGGTTAAAGAAACATCTGTAATTAGGTCAAAAAAATTTAAGTTTGTTAATCAGCAATCGTTGAAGAGTGTTAAAATTGATCCCAGGGATGCAGTCTATACCTTATGGTACATAGGAGAGCACTGTAAATAGATAGCAGAGACGGAATAGGAGGGTTGCTCAGCACGCCTTGGCTGTTTACAACTAATTGACTGCTGGACATGTCAAAATACTTCTCATGTGTTGGATATTCGTAGTCTCATAATTTTATGTATTGAGGTCAATGACACTCCACAAATGTAAGGAGACCGTTTATTCTTCATGACAGCCCTTCAGTCTTCTTACAACTTTCTTACAGCCCTTCAGTACGGTTAGTATGATTATGGTTTTCCCAGAAAGGGCAGGGATAAATAGTTTTATATTTGTTGTTGTCTGTTTTTTTTTAAGGTTCCTTCATGTCCGTATTATTAGTACCTTGTCCCTCTGAGTTTTGGATTCGTCGCGGTGATCCGAGTGAGGTTGCATGATGTTCCTTCCAGCGATTGGCCCACGTGACTTCCAAGTCAACTGCTTCTTCATTGATTATTCTATGTTTTATGTCCTCTGTCTGCATTTTAAACTCTCGCATCTCTGTATTGTGTATTCTGAGAATGCCTTGTGGGCAAAACGAAACGTAAATTTCAAATACAGTTTTATTCTTTTAGTTCTGTGTTTGCCTCTTCTTTATTCAGTTTTTTCAACATTCTTAAAATCATTCATTCCCTATTTTATATATCTGTTTTAATATATGAATTTTTGAAATACATTTTGTCGCATCGTACTGTGCCAACAACAATCATACATTGAACAATGAAAATTATTTTTGCGAAAACTATTCATTTCCAGATCCGTATTTATTTGAACTTTCGTTTGTCTTACTGAGTTGAACCTACCATTAAAGTTTGTATAGGGAATTTTGAATCACTCTGTACATTTGTACATGCCTGTAGTATTTTTGTATGTGCTTAGTTTTTGTTTTGTTTTTTTACGACTTTGGAGGTTTTATCTGCTAACTTTTCATTAAATCGCAGCACTGTCATTCTTGAATGCAGGACGGCTATCATTTCAGAACCTCACATTTTTATTCTGTCATTGTGACATGTACAAGCCCGTTTTAAAAATTAGTGAGGAAAATCTTATAATTTAGAAAGCCTATTTTTTACCAATTAATGAAAATAACGATTAATTATCATCTTCTCATTTCGCCAAAATTCATCTTCAAAATTTTAATCGTGAGAAATAAGATTAACTGAAATGAACAACAAAAACAAAAACAAAAAAACACCATCACATTAACCACCATTTATCGAATATGTATTTTTTTTGCAAGTATTATTAGTAATCACTTAAAATCAAATTTGTCTTGGACCAATCCAAACAATTTAATAAAACTTTCTTCGTTTCGAGTTTTTGTGGTGCATCGTTCGTCGTGTTTCCGTTTCGCTTGGGAGAAACGACGAGATTATTGATTTAGCTACAGTTGTACCATTTATAATTCACTGCGCTGAGAGCTAATGATGATACCGATATGTCGTTCCATCTCGAGACTTAACAAGATGGGATGTTCAAGTGAGAGTAGTTCGGGCGAGAAGACTTCAGCTAAAAATGACCCCTCCTCTCCTTCCCTATTTCTATTTGATTTAGGAGTGCAGGTGCTTTTGTGCGGCATCGCTGCGCAGGTATTTCGCAACGAGGCTGAACGCGTGCCAAGCGCGACTGGCAGAGTCAGTACCCGGAAGGCGGGAAATAAAGGGGAGACTTTGAATGAGGTTAGTTCCAACTCATTACTCCTGTTTCCGAATTACCCCCCTTTTCTACAACGAGTAGAAAACTCATTTTCTAAGTTGCCTTCTCATCGCCACGAGGTCCGAGTCCTTTGTCCGAAGAGCGCAATCACCGCCGGGGCAATCTAACCATGACGTTTGCACCAACTAAGACTGATTAGATGGAAGTTCTTCGTAATTCTTAAAGAAATTAAGAACTTATTATTTTACAGCAAAGACGGACTCTGATGCAATTACTGGACTCTGGTACCAGTGTTGGAAACCTGTAGTAACTGGATTCAATAATAATGAAGGCATTCATCTACAGTTACTAGCAGCAGAAACAAAGAATAAAGAAACAAGTACATAATGCTTTGTTCTGAGGTTACTACACTCAAAACCTTTAATTTCGAAAAGGAACAGAATTCTTAAGGTAATAATACAATATCCTATAGAAAATAGATGAAAACGTGAAACATCTTACGAGTCCCTTAAAGCAACTCATCCCTTAAAAGGCGCACTGAATCTTGGGAAACGACTACAGCGCTCTGGCTTTCCAGTGATAGCTTGAATAGTCTCTCTTTAAAAGCTAAAGGTCTATCTTCCTTCATAATGCCACCCACTTGATCACTACAAAAATAAACTCCAGTCCAGGCTGAAAAGCCACCAAATATTCAATCATTAAAGTTTTCCTACATTTCAGACATGTTCTTAACAATCGACATAATCGCTGCAGAACAGAATATAAAAGATCTCATGTAAATGGAAATTCTATATAAAAAAGTATTTTTTAAAGTACTTAATTTTTTCATTAAGGGGTACTTTCATATAACTCTAACCTTCCTTGATTAGTTAGATGTTGTATTTTTACGCAAGGCACCTAGATGCCATTTTTCTAATATTCTAGGCATCACAATTTCAAGCTGTATTGTTAGTTTTTATCTCTGTGCTCGGATTGAAGAGAAAAGAACGAACTACAAAATTACATTGTATTGGATTTAAGAATTTTTGTTTGATTATGAACAGATCTATATTTTATAATATAATTTAAAATTGGATTAAACTTCAGTTTATTTTAAATGTCCGATGTCTTCACTTCTGTCAATTGTAGATTTTACTTATTGTGGAACACTGGAACTGATGAACTCCAAAAGGAAATATCAGTTAAAAATCAATTCTCTTGAATTTCAGGCTTTGCGTCAATTACAGAATAACAGGCAGCTCATGGTCATTTCAGCTGATAAAGGAGATCAGGTTGTTATTCTGTCTAAAAAATAGTATATTCAAACGGAAGGGATTTCCTCATTTGCACCGACGGAATAGATTCTCCTCAAAAGAAGAAAAATCTGTCCTTAATCGTATTAGATCTTTCTAGAGATCTTTTCCGAAATGATTGTATTTCCTCTGAATTCTTAGACAAACTGAAGGATAAATATTAAAAGTTCGCATTTTAAGTGTCCTTCTCAAGGCACACAAGGAAAAGAACGGGCCCGGTTTATCTCCGATTAGGCCTACTATAATTTCTCAGCCATTAAATTGCTCTCTGCTCATGTTTACGGTAAGCTTTAAAATACTAAATTTATTCTAAATATGCAATTTCTAATAGTAATGTTTTGGTTAATTTGACATAGCTCTCATCAGTTTTCTTCATTGGACGTGGATTCATTATTCACGTCCATTTCATTCGATATCATTTCCAAAACCTTTTTTTATACCAAAGTCGAATAAAATTTTAAGTTTTCGAGCAATATTAACTGCCGTTTTTGCAGGGTTTATTTAATATGCAATTTTTCCAGTTCTGTGATAATTTTAAACTGTCGAAGGTTTATTTATGGACCGTTCGGTTTCCGTACTTCTTGCGGAAATGATGTACGTTTTGTTTATTTTTTTTACTTAATTAAATTCTCATTCGAATTTCCTAGTAATAGACACTGACCGTTTGCCAATATTTATTATTACTCTGCCATTTTGTTGGTTCTGAAATACAGTAGAACCTCATTATAACGGACTAATTGGGGCTGAAGGTTGTCCGGTTTAATGAAAGTCCGGTTTATAACAAATAATTCTATATGGGTGTAATGCATCAGGGTGTACATCAATGAAAGGACAATAGTTAGCT
>JAFIDM010038121.1:52605-68123 GCA_023159025.1 Thereuonema tuberculata | reverse complement strand
CAGAAACCAAAATTCTGAAATTTGATTAAATTCATCGTTTTTTTTTTTCATATTCATAATTGTAATCGTCATTTTTAATTACCCCAATTAGATTCAGAGACTACAAATTAAATTAAAAATTGCAAACTTTGCTTGTGTTGTAAATTAAAGCTCTGAATAAAACAACACTTGATAAAATAACTATGAATTAATTAAGTTTCAGTAAATTATTATCCTTCATTATAAAACAGTTTCCTTAATAGATATTTTTTTCCGATAAAAAAATCATTAATTTCAGTTTATTCTTCCACATCCATGTAAAATTGAAATTTCTAAATTAATCAAACAGCAAAAAAAAATTCCTTTAAATTCACGTATAAAACAAAACTAAAATTTGGAGTATTTCGTAGCTGCAAAATGGAAATATTTGCAGAATTCTGAAAATATTCGATTAAATATTTTTGGATCTAATTTTCTTTAGGTCACGCTTAAGTTCTTAAAATTTCCATCCAGTGTAGGATTTACTTTTCCTTCTTTATTTTTCTGCACAACAGAAGAAAGGTCAATTCATTTCTTATTTCTTCATGTAAAGCTATAGTCATTTTTTTTTAAGAAATTTAATCCTGCCCTCGGGATAAATAATAACTATCTATCTAACAGAGGGTTTTTTTTTCACATTTTTCAAAGCTGCAGTCTGTTGCGCCTACTTCAGATGAAAAAGTCATCCATTATGAAAAGTTGATAAATTTGTACAACATTTTCGATTTTAAGAATATTGAGCTCCACCTGAAAATGTTTAGCTTGCCATTTAATGTGGATTATGAAAAAGCGAGAACTAACTTACATCGTAAATTGATTGAACAGCAGTGCAGCTCTCAAATGAAGCAGGCTTTTTAAATACAACAAAACTGAATGTTTATAAAATATTTTCGAACTTGGTAAATCATACCCAAAAATATATGGCATACCCAAAAATATATGGTTAACATCCTCATTTTCTTGCGAAAAATGTTTTTAACCATGAAACTTAGGAAAAGTGATCTTTAAAACTGACTTACTGATGAGTATCTGTCTTTTCTCTTTGAAAATCACCTGGAAGCTCAATCATAGTTTCATTCATGTAACACCCCATCATATAAATCTTCTGAATGAACTTAAAAACAACTTAGTAGGTATTTATGAGTGTTTCCCATTATCAGTGTATTTAACTTATTCATGTTAGTCTATTATGAGTGTTTAGCTTTATAAATGAATTTTAAAGAAAAATTAATGAATTTTAAAGTCTTTGGCTCGATTTTTTTTTTATATCCTGTCAGTAAGTTTGCCCTAAAAGCTCTGAGTTAGAGGCTCAGAGATTCGGCAATTAACGTTTACCGAACATTGGTGTATATATCTCTAGATGAAATTCACTATAACAATCACCTCTTTGCTTCGCTTTCCTGCCTTACAAATCTGTTCTACTATGAAGTTTCATTGCAATTTCGTTTTATATTACCTATATTAAGATAGTTAATTTTAGAATAAACGTTTATATTCATTAAGTTGAAATTCTACACCTCACAATTATATAACTGACTAAAAGAGGCTTGTTGCTCTACAAGGTGTTACTCTTTTAGTCAAATATAACAAAGAAACTGCTTTAAGGACGTAAGCTTTAGGAATAAGTTTTTGGAAAAAAAGATCCAGGATCCTAATTACTCGCAACTTTTTCTATTGATATGTTAAATTTCAGTTTTACTTATAACTGTAAAAAAAATTCAAATGAGTAATTATAATTGACAGTTTTAAAACACAAGAATTTCTTCATATAATTCACTATGAATTGTTGTTTATAATAATTCTTTTTAAAACAGAAAATGTTTTGTTGTTATAATAATAATAAGTCACGCAATAGAAGGATTAAAAAAAAATTCTTTCTCTTCAATTCAAGAGTGAAATATAGAAGTTCATTAGGCTCCATAATCAAATGATTTTTCAAGAGGATGACCTTGGAAGGCAACGCAAGGAGCACTATTCGTGGATCGACCCAAGTCCCTATAGATGTTCGTCACATTCATTCAGTTAACTTCAAGGAGATGGAGATAAAAGATCTTCAGCCAGTAGCAAATCGAACATTTACCCATTTATAAATCGCCAGGAAATAGGTTGATTTAATGCCCAACATATAAATAGCCCTTCCAATTAAAATAGATGTTGTTAAGGCTGCGCAATTTATAATCTTAGAAATGTTGCGTAAATAATTATTGCTTTCAATAGTAAAATAAATTATATTATAATTCTCTGTTGAATTTACTAATAGAGGAATGAATAACTAAATTTTCAATTCCATTTTTTATTAGGTTTAATGCTATTTTGATATTTATAAATTACAAAATTTGTAATTTTGGTAATGTTAAGAGATGCTACTTGTGCTAAATATTGAAAGCAGCCAATCATGTAAATATTAGTAAAAATCTTTCAGCAATTGGAAGTATTTAGAAATAAGAAGAATAGTAATTTCAGCTGAATGTCTTTACTGTTTCAAGATAATAACAATAATTTTGAATGTAATCCATTTTTTTAGGTTGACAGAAAATGTAATGTCGTATTTCGATATTAAAACTTTGTAAAAGAGAAAATTCATAATACATTTGTACTTTCGATTTAATTTATCCCTAGTTTGATTAAAAAAAGTAAGACTGTAAACTATCCTTTACGAGAAAGCTTATTTGGAAATACCATTGCTATGCTTTCCTGCGTTACACTTGTGCATTGCCAGTTAGATCGGTTACGGGGAGCTTCTATGGAATAATAGATATTGACATTTTCGATCGGTTTCAATCGCACAATTTTTTCCCAAACTCATATATTTCCAACGGAAAAGGGAATCCAATAAATAACAGATTGGAATTCAGTTGATTTCCGTCCATTGTACGTTGACAGATTTAGCTCTATGCTGAACGATATCCGTTTGTTTCAACAAGACAGCGCCATTCCACAGTAAAGTAGATGTTCGCTGGCAGATGAGTGTTGGGGTCGTCGGCATTGTGCCATAACCCCTTCGACTCGTCCTTGATGCAAGAGAGCAGAGAGAAATTTTCTCTTCGCAACGACGTCCTGTTTTGGCTTCTCTTATTTATGAAGGCGAACGATGATGTGAAGTGAATGGTCTTGCTTTCCACAGACGAATAGATAAAGTCACTAACAACAGTGATTGCTGCAGCAACGATAGAGGTGCAGAATGAAATAAAACTCGTCTTAGGAATGACCTCATTCTTTTCACATTTTTCTTAATAGTTTCAAGTCTTCTCCAATTGCAAAGCTTCAATAAAATGAAATAAAAATGAGCTCTTACTTATTATAAATGTCATTTCAAATAAAAATATTTTTTAATTTTTATTTTTAGTAAGTTTGGCTTTAAGGTCAAGTTATACTATTTTATACCTTTCTCATCATTTATTTCAAATTTTTAAGTATTCATAAATGCTTCCAAAATAATTTTGGATTTATTTAAGAAATAAATGTAAATTTTCTTTTCCTATAATGCTCATTCAGCTATAAAAAGTCTTGAATAATATATGTAATTATATTTTACTACAGGATAGTAACCACTATAATACAGTACGATATAATATTATACAATATAATATAATGTAGTAGTTACTAAAATGTATTATTATTTATAATTAAAAAATAATTTACCTTTAATTATCTGTTAATTCAAGAATTTATTTTCTGTTATTAGTAAAATTTTAGTTTAGTGTATTTTTTAATGCATTAGTTTAAAAATAAAAGAAGATTACAGACTTAGGAAATTAAGAGAAGGATTTCATTTCTGGAATTGGAAAAAAATGATACAATTATAATTAAAAAGTTTAATTAATTATATCTGAAATCCAAGAAATACCATCCTTTAAAGCATTCTTTTAAGCTGCTTTATATATACTATTATTTTTTTTTACTTGCTTTAATGGCACTGGATGAACTAAGTTTTTATATTCTCTAGTAAACATATTAAGACATGAAAATATAATAAGGAATTAGCATTTAATTGGTTTTCTTAAATTTAAAATAAGAAAATGTTTTAATGTAATGTGATTAGAAAACAATAGTCTTTTTTATGCTACCCATTTTTCCTATCTATTGGCGATTGGCTGTCTCTCTCCTGTGTTGTTGGCGTCATTCCAAGGCGTAGTACCCGTACAGCATCTGGGCGTGCCTTGAACCAAACCATTTGGCCACGAACAGCATTAAGAATCGGCCGGTTAATAAGAGAACCGGGGACGATGTGTTGGTCCCAGCTATTTATCTAACAGGCGCTCTTGCGGTCTATTCTTCGATATCCACCTTATCTAATGAACATGTTTTGCAATTAAGGACTTGCGGCGAAAATGAAATCGATGGCATCCAGAAAGTATTTAAAGCCATCGTTCATTTTCTCATTATAAAAAAAGGTATTTTTTTTTTAGTTTTAAATGAAATTAATTATAATAGTTAAAATATTCAAAAGTAGTATGATTAACTACTGAAAATGATAATTAAAAGACTACTACGGATGAAATCCGCTTTTCTATTTGTCATTTCAAATTTGCAGAACCTTTTGCTTATCATAGTTTAAAAATTTATAATTTTATTGCGAATCACTTGATTGTTAATGTTTTAATTGCAGTGCATTTTTGCCAGTTTAGCTTTTTATTTTATTAATGGATTTGTTTTGAAAATCTTCAAATCCTAGATATGTTATCGCTAAACTTTGTAAAAATAGTTGAAATTATGCAACATATTATCACAATAATGCTTTTTATATTATTAGTAACTTAACGTGCCTGATATGTAATTCGTACATTAAGATACTAAGAATTAAAAAGTTATAATTTGAAATTTTTTAATTTTAATTTTTATTAGAAAAATAATTGCTATGTTGGAAACAAAAAAGAAAAAGAAAGTTCAAATTATCAAACCCATCCAATGAAAAGAATCTACTTCAGTATCACAAGGATATGAAAGGAAGAGTATGCATAATAAATAAATATCCAAATAATAAGAGCCTTTCATGAGGGATTTTCCCACTCTGGCTGAAATTAAGGTACCTCAGCCATATAACACCATCTATACCTTTAACGCCACCTATCTAATTCTTCATAAATATAAGAGATGGCGGTACTGCACTAAAGTAGTTTGCATTGACATGCCATCTAGTGTTGAAGTAAGTTACTAGCAGACCGCCAACATTTTCGAGTGAAATTGTATTTCCACCTTTTCGTGTCGAGGACTGGTTCTGAAAGGCTGCTACTACATCAACATAAGATAAAATATAGATTTTTTAATGTTCAGCAAAGATTAACTATATAAAACTATATATATTTTCTTGATTCTTGAAGATTCTTCTATGTAGATAAGTTAACTATAATTTTTAAAATTCGGAAATTGTAGAGAAACAAGTGTATCATGTGATCCATGTGCTTAGTAGCGCTTTAACGCCATGGTGGTGTTAATGGTCTACATATACGATTTTAGGTTACGTACGACATTTATAAGTTACTAATATGTTTCATGAAAATATAGATTTTTATCTTATTTATTATTTTGCTTTTATAATCGGAAAATGCCGAAATTTATTAATTTTTACATTTCCTCCTTTGCTTTAGCTACAGATTAGAAAGACTGCGTTAATTTCAAGTGATTTTTTATTATTTTTTACAGAAAGTCAAATTTAGTTGCTTTTTACTGTAATTTTGTACAAATAATTGTACACAAATACAAATAATTGTACAAATACAAATGATGGAATAATTCTTAATTTTAAATAACTCAAGTTACTAGAAAGTAGGTGGCGTTAATTGGACCAGGTGTTCCTAATAACGCCAGTTTGCAAAGTTTTTTATTTGAGTTCTCATACTTCTCCAGTAAAAGTTATGATATGTTTCATTATGGTATGCTTCAAACAGAAGATTAAACTTTCTTGGTCATAATTTTCGTGTTTCGATACACCTTATTTCCAGACTTAATTTAAATGTTAAGGTGGCGTTATTTGGGCAGGGTACTTTACTTCGATATCTCGGCACTTTCCCTTCAGCCTTCGACAGGAGACATTTAAGAATTACATTATAAGTACTTCTGCAATGTAATCAAAGTCTATGTTTTGGAGGGACGATTTCGTCAACCTCTTGTTCAAAACAAGATTGTAATAATATTTACGTTCTTAGCTTAAATGCTATAAATCCAATTCACTTTTAATCAAATCTAATAATATATCATTAGAATGTGCAACAACTACGAATCACTGCTGGACATCAATAACAATTCTGGTTTCCATCAACATGAAAGTTAACCTTTGCATTGTATGATTTCTTGAAATTTCTCCACAGAATCTACAAGAAAGATTTTCAAATATGGAGAATAGATTGTGTCATGTAAATAAATGTGCAAGTTTCAAGAAGATACCGATCTTCACTGATTATTGCTAGAAATGCAACCATCGCAATTTCTTGAACTATTTTTATTTCGTAACAGATGCTTAACTGAGGGGAACTGATTTAAAGAAATTAATTGACCAAAATATAATTTGGAACATCATACGATATTGTTGCTGTTAATAAATTCGTAGAATTGAGTAATGTCTAATTTTAGCATAGGTTATTCACAAAATCAGAAAAAAGAAATAGAAAATAGTTATAATAAACCTAAACTTAAAAGAAAATTACTAACATTTTCCAATCATCATTTTTTTTATATTTTAAGTTATGTTTAACATCCAAAATTCATTACTTGATTATATCCTCTAGATTACAGCAAGGTAATCATTGTAAATTGCTGTTCAAATCCCTTGTTTAAAATAGCAGCAAAGCATTTGGATTTTATTCCTTTTTTCAATTTATTCTGCTTTAAATAAAACTTCTGAAAATCCTTCACGATCCTTTTATGTGATATTGTTTTCAGTGATATTGGTACTTTCTGTTGCATCTCAATGGAATATTATAGGACTTCAAATTTTAAAGGGAAAAAAATCCGTATAGAACCTATTATCCTCCACGGTTGTCTCTGAACTCATTGTGACCGAAATGTAATTTCCAGGCAATGCGCATCTTTCCACCGCCTCATTTCATATGAATGGACCCGTCTCAGACTGAGAAACAATTGGAATTCCTGGCCAATATAAATGCACGACGACAATGAAGAGAAATCCTTGGCAGCATTTGCATTTTCACTCTCTCCTCTGACCCAAATTAATTCTAATCAACTTGTATCACCGGCGGCTGAATGAAGCTGCATTACCATTTAAATGGTCAGCTTACTAATGACCCAATCTTCGTGACTACATTTCATTAACACAGGACGTCGAGAATAACAATAAATGATCAGGGATGGCAGGGCGTCAAAACTATACCACCAATCCTGTCTTGCATGAATTTTGCACCATATACTTAATTCGAGTTAATGTGCAGCGGAAGCTGTCGCCCACCAAAAGGATATTTGTACCAGTTCAGTGAGAAAGTTTATAAACCGCATTTCGATTGCGCACATTCGTTTCTTTCAAAAGAGATCAGATCATAAAAATATGGCGGATGAATGTTGTTTGTCAGAATAGAATTTTTCTTTTTCTCGGCTTTAAAGAATGATAATACGTAAAAAACTATGTATTCTATAACTAGTAAAACCACAATCAAAAAATGAAATATTCAAAATCAACTGGAAAGTGAGTAGCATCCAGTCATTCTCCGGATGCTAATATACTAGTCACTGCAGAACTTCAGGAAGGAACAAATTGCTGGAGGATGATGCTCATATTGCTAGGCTGATATGACTTTATAAATATCATTAGCATATCGAACTAATATCATTGAACCATTTATGGTTGCGTTTGCAGACAGCCTCTACTGAACCACGTGTTTTAGCTGATGGTTCGGGACAGGAGTTAGAAAAGTTTGTCTTTACTAATGTAGAAGAAACGCACTAGAATCAAACTTTCCTTGCAGATTGCCAGGAAAAGTTGAGTTTTAATTGAAGTTAAAAAGTTATTGTAGATACTTATTATTTCTCTCAGATTATATTGAAAATTCCACAATGACTTATCGTCGAGATGAAGACCAGCTTGCAGAAAAGTTAATGATAAAGTTCATTGAAATTGTATGATTTAAAACATATCTAAACGGTATATGATATCGGAAGTAAATTGTGATGCTTCTTATTCAGAATTGTAAATATGCGTGTATTCTATCAATGAAATATTATTTCTTGTTGAAATACAAAGACATTTTGAGCAATCCCACCAGAATGAGAGGATTAAAGAATTCAAAGAGAAACAACAAAACTATTATAAGCACTAGTTTTGAAAATGAAGTTTACTAACTGACAGTAGAATCAGAGACTTTGAGATCAGAGAATTGGATATTGTTAAAGTGATTAACACTTTAACAAATAAATAATAAATAAATAATAAATAAATAATAAATAAATAATAAATAAATAATAAATAAATCAAAATTTGATTTATTAAGAATAAATTGTTACAAAACTGATTCTGTACTTTTATAGTCGTTAAATCATACGATCTTGTTGTCAACTATGTTTCTTTTGGCTATTGTTATGCTTTACTAGGTAGTAAATTCTAAAACATTCTTACCTACTCTTCCTTAATTATGAAAGAAATTACACTGAAGGTAGCGATTAAAACGCTGTAACTTTATGAATAGCAATGAGAGATAAATTACGTAGTTGGGTTTACAGTGACTTTAATATTCAATTAATCTTTTTCAGACGAAACTGTTCCTGAAAACTAACCAAAGTTTTCCACTCTATGAAGGCTTTATAGAACAAAAGTAAAAAACAAAATTCAATGACAAAAATAGAAAAGAAAATTCTGTAAGTGATTATGGTATTTAATTTAATTCAAGTTTTGTCTTGATTTTTTTCTTAACTCCATAAAAATTGTTGCCCTTTGCATGATATGTATCCTAGAAAATTTATTTTCAGTAACTTTTCTACAATTTATTGAAACTTTTAGATAAATGTTTTCTTTTTTTTTTTTTTAATTCCTAACTTGATATTTTTTTTAGAAATTGTTTAGGCTTTAATAAATTCATAATACTGCTAGTTATTTATATGTTAAATTACAACAATGTAATTCTCAGTGCTTTAGAATAGTACAGTAATAACAGTGAGATAGCATTAATAGATAGAATAGGAATTGATAGATTACTTAACAACATTAAAGATTCGTTGAAATAAATAAATAAACAATAATATTTGAATTTTCTAAGCTTACTAAAGATTCGTGATCTTTAAATATAAAGATCTTTAAATATAAACACTGAAACCTCAATTTAATAAACAAATACTCCTTCAATAGTAATATTTCATTCAGCAGATTGCTGAACTTCTTCAGGCAAATAATCTGAGGTAAACAAATTTATTAGCTAACAATTCTATTATTATAGAACAAGAAGTTGCATTTGTGTATTTTGAATTTTGTAAGTTAACTCTTACTAACGATTTCTATGTAAGTGATGTTAGAGTTAATGCATTTCTCTATCTCAGATTGTTTTCCTGATGAAGACCAGGAATCCGTTGAATGAAATAATTCCAATAAAGATGTTAGTTTTAACGTTGAAGGAGTATTTGTTTATTTGTCTTGCATTGTTTATATTGTTTATAAGCAAAATAAATAATTATAATTTATAATTTTCATTTGATAATTCCAAGGGAATCGTTTAGATTCATTGAAGAAGAATTCAGATGACAATAATATATATAAACTTTAAAAAAAAAGTGTAATTCAATTCCGACATTTGACATTTATTACAAGCTGCAGGGTAGATATGAAATCTCTTAATGACTGTAAAACCAAATCAAAGTATCGATCTGCACTAAACAAAGATGCAGCGTCAATTACAAATTTTAGTTTCAGTCGATGGTTAAGCAGAATAACTTGAATGCTGGACCCTTTTCTGGCTCAAACAGATAACTGATGTCTACTACGTGTCGATGCAATTTCCCTTTTCGAATCGTTCACCTTTTTCTTGTGCTCTGTTCCCCCTGACTGTCCCGCTGAGATAAGCGTCATAATTTCCCACCCCTCAACTCCAGAGAAGTCGAGGGGAAGGAAAAGTTGACAAAGGTTGGGTGCTGAATTAATACCGAGTGTGATTCATCTCGAACAAAGGTTGGAAGGGCGGTAGGCTTACTCATCAGATCCACCCACAGCTTGGAGTTGAGCAGATACGCTAATAAAGGGCGCCGAGACGCCAAATATATAAATGGATCGATAACACGCCATCAAGTGCATTGGTTTAATCGCAGGGACGTTTAAAAATATTATTTACTTATGCTCTAGTGAAAATGAAAGCTAAATGTAGGCCATTATTCGGAGATCAGGATAATTCAACACCATTTATTTATAATTTAAGAAGGAATTACAACGATTTGTATTAGGAAAATATATTTATATAGACTTACATACAGTTTAAATCTAAAAAAAAACGAAAAGAAAACAGTTTATAGGTATCTACTTTTATTTTTGTTCTCTAGATTATAAGCCATCATTTTTGTTAATGTAGTAGTAGTAAGATGATAATAATAACATTGTATCACATTACTACTACTTGTAATTATTTTCAAACTGTAAATTAAGATTAGCTGCTTTTTAAACTTTCAGATTTTTTTTTTTAGCGATTATCATTAATAGGAGATTCTTTAAAATCTAATTAAAAATAATTTTAATACTTTATTATTTAAGTTTGCTATTATTTATAATAAAATTAGAAAATTAGAAAAATTAACATTTGAAAAAAATTAATAAGAATTAAAATAAAATTTTTAATAAAGAATTTTTTTATTAAAAAAATTAATACTTTTTTTATATTAGTTTATATTTTTTGTAAAACAATCTTAAATTATTATAACGATAGAAATAGCCTAAGAAATTTTAATTTCAGATTTAATAACATTTAAAAGTATTAAAATATTTTAATTTATCGCAGTTTTAATAAATTTACCTTGTAATCATCTTTTTAAATATAAAAATTCGAGTGTAATTTTTTGTAAACGTTAAAGGTCAAAGTTAAACAGTGGTTCCTGTTTTTGGAAAAATCACTGCAGTATCAGCAGTCAATTCAATATTCAACATTAAAATAATAATGATAATAAAATCTGAATGTCCTGTTTTCTGATTTTTATTCTTAAGTAAAAGTAAATTGTGATTCTAAACGAACGATTTCTAACAAAGCAAACAATTAATTTTATAGATATCAGGAAAAAATTAATGTACGAATAATTAATAGATAATAATTAACTCTATACCAGCTCATAAGTTTATTCAAAAATAAAAAAAAGCGAAAACGATTTCAGTTTTCTGTTTCGAACTAAAATTTCATTATGTTTTTAGATGCATTAGAATTTAATAACTAGCGCTATTGTTCATCGTTAAGCCTTTGTATAGTGGTATTCAGAGTTTCTGGTGGTCGCGTGGTACTCTTACGACATTTGCTGGAAAAATATTCGTAACGAATCGTTCGACTCCACCCACACCATTCAACCAACATGGCGGATGGGTGGCATGCCAAAAATGAAAGACGTAATAATTAGGCATCCGAACTATTGAAAAAAAAAATTTGAAATGTAATTATTTATAGATGGAAGAAATCAATAAAGAATATACTGTATAAAATATTTCAATATATATTTTGATGAGCCATTGACAATGACAATGCCCAAGTTTGCAAATCAACATTATTTTTGAAAATCCATATTAGAAAGTTTTGATATCATATTATGAATATTGCTTTTATTTAATTTTGCATAGTACAAAGAAAGATTAGAATTTCAGCATAAACACCTAAAATATTCCCACTTCCTGAAGACGTTTTAACTCACACATTTAATTTACATATAAATCCAGTTAAACTAAATATAACATCAAAAATATTGTCAGTTGATTACTCTAGTTTAATTTACGGTTAATAATTAAATACAAAAGTAAATACTTTGCGTATTTTAAAGAAAAAAAACTGTAATATTATTTAATTAGCATATTTAATTTATTGAATAAAAAATAGTTTAAATCAGTAAGTTTTTGTTTTGCTGACTGAATGTTTAAGTAGCAATTGTTTTGTCATTGTATTACTGATAAAAAATGAACTGTAGTACGAGGCATGTTTTTTAAGTAAGTACCGTTTTGCAATAAAACCAAAAGTAGTAAAGATGGTGTCAAAATTTTTTTTATATTTTATTCCTGAAACATTAAGCTATTTTTCAACATAATTTCCTTGAATTTGTTTAAACGCATGTCACAGCGTTATATCAGTTTTTGTATACTGATGTCATAGCAATCAGCCGCCGGTGAAGACAACTAGGATTCAACCGCTGTTTTCCCTTCTTCGTCTGTTTCCAACCGTTTACCACCGAGAAACTCTTCCTGTGTACGGGCCCTAACGCAATGAGAGTCAGCAAAGTGGTAAAAAGGTGAGATTGTTCAAAGATGGGTGTGGCAATGTTCATGATGAAACAAGGTCGGGGCGACCTTCTGTAATCACAGATGATTTGGTACGCGCAGTTTATATCAAAATTCCTGCAGACAGGCGATGCAGGATTTCCATTTTGTCATTGGAAGTTCCACAAATGTGCTTCCTTAAAGAGTTTCTCGGTGGTAGACGGTTGGAAACAAACGAAGAAGGGAAAACAGCGGTTGAATCCTGGTTGTCTTCACCGGCGGCTGATTGCTATGACATTGGCATACAAAAACTGTTATAACGCTGCAAACAAGGAAATTATGTTGAAAAATAGCTTAATGTTTCAGGAATAAAATATAAAAAAAATGTTGACACTATCTTTACTAGTTTTGGCTTTATTGCAAAACGGTACTTACTTAAAAAACATGCCGCGTAATATTAAATAAGAAAAGACAATTATAATTTATTAAAAACCTATCTATATAAACTAATACTAATAACACCAGATGATGTTAACCGCTGTGTTAACGAAATCGATAGTGATAATGTTAATGTATTTATTTGCTTAATGTGTGCGGCGGCTTAATTTTTGATTTATTAATAATAAAAATTATTTAATGTTAATTCGTTAATCTTAATTTTACTAAGTTTATTAAGAATGCCAGAAAACATGCAAAAATAAACATAAGTATTTAAATATTTTATTCTAAACGTTTAAATGGTAACGAGTAAAACTGTAAAAATTGAAAAGAATCAAGCAACCGAAGCTATTTTTTACATATATTTATCAAACGTGAAGAAATCTAATTTTAATTTTAATGTTACTTAGGTTAAATTTGAATAACGTTAAATAGTATGTTATTAAACTAAGAATTTCCTTATTTTAGGATCTCAGAATACTTGGAAGGGCTTAAATTTGCAGAATTTTTAGTTCATGAATAATATGTCTTATTCAATTCAAAAATAACTGATCGGAGAAATAATATAAATGCCCAGTAAACGTTATTGACATATCAAATGCTTTAAGGTTTATCAGTTTACATTCCACGAAATAGTAGCGAAATATTATTCCTTAAAATAATTTAATATTCTACGCTGACTTTTATAAAGTAGAAAGTTTTACAAAGTAAGAGAATGCATAGTAGTTCTTACCTCGCCTTGAATCTGAAGGGGGAAGGTGTTCGTCGTCGAGGGAGGTCCGGAGAGCATCAAGCCTCACCCTGCAGCAGCCTGGTTCCCGTCAGCTTACCTGAAACAATGATAAAGAGTTGAACGAGTCAGTGTTACCAAGCAACGGGAAAGAACCCGCAAGATTACGCATGCGCCATTGAGAGAACTGATTCTCTCATATACGAAAAATCATTTTGAATTGAAGAACAGCTCTATTATGAGATGTTTAAGATTTGAATCAAATTCAATTGAAACTATAGCGAAGCATAAAAAAGTAATGAAATCATTAAACAAAATTTAAGGTTTATATATATATATATATATATATATATATATATAAAATATTAGAATTTTCTATGGCTTAGATTTATAAATTCAATTTCTAATAACTTAGAAATTATTTAAAGTTTTATGACCACCAAAAAAACTTATTTAAAAATTCCTAATAATATTTATAAACAATTCTGTATTTCCGTCCTAATAAGAAAGTAAGAAATCACAATATAATAATTTTGAAAAATAATAATGTATGTTGCAATTGCTTAATATTTCAGAAAAAAATTCAGTAAATCTATTCTTATTTTCATTCATTTGAATTTCGTTTCCGTTTTTTTTATTTATTCCGACAAGTTTAGTTCTTTAGATAAGAAAACACGAAGTAGTTGAAGGGACAAATGGGTTGGGGAGGAGGATTGGAATAAAGTGACTAATCATGCCTTCAGCTACCCACCGTACTATATGCGGATTCATCAAAGGATTTCCTTATTAAGCAAACCGTCGTGAAGCACCCAGACAGACTGGCCAAGTTCCGGATTAATCAGGGGGAAACAGAGATGGGTTTTTTCTCTTTAACTAAAGTTAAATGAAAGCTTCGAAAATGGGAAAATTGAAATGTCCTACTTTCAATTTTTATCTAGATTTTAAAAGCAATGCAAATAGTATTGAAAAGAATCGTATTATGATAATTTTTTTTTTCATAATTTCTGAGACAGAAAGAAAAAAGAAATTAGTTTTATAGGGAAAAAAAGTAGATAACGATGTATTGAATTTAGCTGTATTCAATTCTTAAAAAATTATTTTTAGTTTTCGCAATTGTCCCAAAAATTATAATTTAAGCTAGCTTAAAAAAAAAGAAAAAAAAGAAAACCAATTCTAATAATAATTTGCTCTTCATGAACTAATAAAATCCAAATAAAGTGTTCAATAAAGGGACAGTTCCTTACGGCGATTTCTCGATAATCACGGCGAACAGATAAAATAAAACATTCTTAATTCGAATATAAAATAATATGGATAAAACTAAAGATTCAATTTAAATGTAATAAGTATAAAGTTAATTATAACTAACTAAATTATAAACTAAAAGTTGAATTCTGCAAGAATTCAAAAAAAAAAATATTATGCCCTTGCAGAATAAAAAGAAATTTATTCGATAAATACAATTTTTAACTTAGAATCCTAAATATTAATAATTGTTAAAATTGATTTTTTTTAGCCGATTCTTTATTTGTATCAATTTGTTGTTCGAAATAACGGAACTACATAGATTTTCTTTTTATATTTTTTGTAAGAAGTTACAATAAATACTTTTTCAAAGTATCCAAGACTTTAATGCCCTAAAATTGCTCGATCAATGTCCATAAATTTTGCTTTTAGTCATTGCAAGGTGATTTTCTTATGAGAGAGGAGTGGCTTAAAATGCAAATGAATTTGGTAAAAATTACTTAAATCTGAATGGAATCGCTTACTACATCTTTCTTGAATACAGAATAATCGCTGCACCAAAGGACAATAATTGGATTCATGCCGTACGCCTGCAGTAGAGAAGGGCTCCTGCCGAAGAAGAGCCATTATTACCGCCAATGCAGTGATGAACGTCGAGATGGAGGAACAAAGGAATGGGGAGGCAGGGGGAAGGCAGAGATGAAAAAAAAAAAAAAAAAA
>JAFIDM010038121.1:0-17605 GCA_023159025.1 Thereuonema tuberculata | reverse complement strand
TCTCATCATTTATTTCAAATTTTTAAGTATTCATAAATGCTTCCAAATAATTTGGATTTATTTAAGAAATAAATTTAAATATTTTTTTCCTATATGCTCATTCAGCTATAAAAAGTCTTGAATAATATATGTAATTACATTTTACTATAGGATAGTAACCACTATAATACAGTACAGTATAATATTACATTACATAATATAATATAATTAGTAGTTACTGAAATGTATTATTATTTATAATTCAAAAACATTTTTTCTTTAATAATCTATTAATTCAAAAATTTAATATTCTGTTATTGTGAAAATTTTATTTTTCTGTATATTTTTTTTAATACATTAGTATGAAAATAAAAGAAGATTACAGACTTAGGAGAGCAAGAGAAGGATTCCATTTCTGGAATTGGAAAAAAATGATACAATTATAATGAAAAAGTATAATTAATTATATCTCAAATCCAAGGAATACCATCCTTTTAAGCATTGTTTTAAGCTGCTTTATATCTACTATTATTTTTTTTACTTGCTTTAATGGCACTGGATGAATTACGGTTTTTTTATCCTCTAGTAAACATATTAAGACATGAAAAGATAATAACTAATTAGCATTTAATTGAATAAGAAAATGTCTTAATATAATGTGGTTATAAAACAATGGTCTTTTTTTTTAAGCTGCTCATTTTTCCTATCTATTGGCCTTTGGCTGTCTCTCTCCTGTGTTGTTGGCGTCATTCCAAGGCGTAGTACCCGTACAGCATTGGGCGTGCCTTGAACCAAACCATTTGGCTGCGAACAGCATTCAGAAAGTATTATAATTTTTGTGAGAAATTCGCGCTTCAACTGCGCGTGCACATGAGTACGAAAGTAAGAAAGTAAAAATTTAAACTGGTAAACGTGTCAAATATAAAGATGGCTCAAAGTGAGAATAAGGTCACTTTATTCAACGGTAGGAATTATACCGTTTGGAGGATATATATGAAAAACTCTTTAATGAAAGATGGCTTATGGAAAGCTGCAAATCTTTCCAAGGAGGAAATAGAGAAAATTGAAGACAGAGTAGAAAAGAGAAAGATTAAAGATAAATCAGAACAGGCTTATGGAGCCATAGTAAATTTGTTACAGGACAGGTACAAATTACTAATTAAGGAAGAAAGTGATCCTTTTATTTTATTGAATGAACTAGAAATAAAGTATAATAAAGTGGACAAATTGAAAATAACTAGACTAAAAGGAAAAGTCTATGAAATAGCCAATTCTAAGAACAATCACAATATTGAAGAAATGATCATGAGTATTAAATTATCTGTTAGAGAGCTGGAACAGATCGGTGGATCTATTCCGGAAGATGAAATCTGTTGGATACTTTTATCTGGTTTACCTCCACAGCATGACACAACAGCCCAAGGATTAATGTTGTTGGAGGATACTCCTAAGTTTACATTTGATGTCCTGGTAGACAAAATATTGCACGATGTTGAAAGAAACAACAAAGAAAAAAGTGAACCAACTGAACTAGACATGTGCAGTTATAAATCAGAAACCAACAGAAATCAAGATAAACGGAAATGTTTCATCTGTAACGAGCATGGTCATATCGCAAGGAATTGCAAATTCAAGAAATCTAGTACTAAGAAAGGAAAAGTTGAGCATAAAGAAAAGAAAGGTGATCAGAAAGGCAATAAGTACGCAGGCGTAGTGACCGGGGCAACGGAACCACAATGTATGTTGGCGAACATGAAAAATCATGTTTGGTTGTTGAATAGCGGGACCACGAACCACATTTGCTGCAAACAGGATGACTTTGAAAATTGCGTTAAGCTATCTGAACCAATCAGTATCCATGGAGCTTCCATGAGTCCTATCAAAGCAGTAGGAAAAGGGACTGTGACTTTATTCTGTTATATAAATCGCCATAGGATTGTCACTGCATAATACTTACCATGTTCCTGAGTTGGGGGAAAACTGATCTCCTCCACTCAACCGGCTACTAAGGGTTTTATCCAAACTATGAAAGGGAACCAGTATATAGTGTCAGATAAGCAAGGAAAGAAAGTTGTTAAAGGATATCTCAACAACAGACTATTTCATGCCAAAGTGAGAGTTAAGCACGAGGAACATAAAGTCTACGTAAAATTAAATGACAATAGAGATACCTTGTGGCACGAAAGGTTGGGACACTTGTCTTATCAGAAGTTAAATAAAATAGTGAAAGACAAACCCATGCGAGGATTGGATATCAGAACTGTAAATGTTAAAAATGTGTGCGAGTCTTGTAAATTATGAAAGATAACAGTAGCACATCATCACAGGTTAAACGAGATTCGATCGAGTGAAACCATGGAATTATTTCACACTGATATATGTGGCCCCATACATATCAATAACATTTATGGATCACAATACATACTGACATTCGTTGACGATTTCTCCCGAAGAAGTTTTGTCTACTTGATCAAGTCAAAGACTGAAGTACCAGGGAAAATAAAGAACTTTATTGACTTCATCGAGAACCACATGAATAAGAAAGTCAAGCGTCTAATGTCAGATCAATGTAAAGAGTATGTCAACGATGATATCCGAGAATACCTGAGAAGGAAGGGCATCAAACATTCTCAATCCATTCCAAACAGTCAACAGAGTAATGGAATTGCGGAGCGTTTCAATCGCACTTTGCTAGACATCGCAAGGACACTGCTAATTGCATCCAAGCTACCTCTGAGTTTTTGGATATTTGCCATCGAGTGTTCAAACTATTTGATTAACCGAACACCCTGCAAAACACTCAAAGATAAGATCCCTTTAATAGCATGGAACGACAATAAATACTGTCCCAGTGTGAAACATCTGAAGAAATTCGGAAGCGTGGCGTATGTAAAAGTTCCGAAGATTAAAAGGAAATCTAAATTCCACGAAACAGGAATTAAAGGAATATTCGTGGGATATTTTCCTAAGGTGAGGGGATATAAAATTTGGATACCCGGGAAGCGTAGCATTGAAGAAACGAGAAATGCGTACGTGAACGAAAATTCATTAGGAATGGATATTCTCAAAGCAAAAGAAGTTACATCAGAAGAATATGTAGAAGCTTTCTCATCACAAAAGACTAAAACGGATGAATCAAGTGATTCAGAAGACGAAGAAAAGAAAACAGAACAAGTTCCTGAATCAGAAGATGAATCGGATGAATCCAACCACAGTAAAGATCAAGGTATGAAGCTAAGGTCAGGCAAAACTACAAGGCGACATGCAACTAGTATTTCTTCTTACCACATTGAGATTACCGAGCCCAAAAGTTATCGTGAAGCACTTAATTGTGACCAATGTGATCAATGGAAAGAAGCAATCGATGCTGAATTGAAAAGCTTGGACGAGCATGATACTTGGAAGTTTGTTAAAGTCCCTCAGTATGTCCAACCACTGTCAACACAATGGATTTTTCGAATTAAAAGACACCAAAATGGTAAAATCAACAAATTCAGGGCCAGACTTGTTGTGAACGGTTACACACAAAGCAGGTATTTAGACTACAACCAGACATATGCTCCAACACCTAGCATGAGTAACATCAGATTAATTCTAGCTGTTTCTACAGACCAGTGCTGGTTCATACAGCAACGTGATGTCAATACCGCATACCTTTATGGGAAGCTGGATGAAGAAATTTACTTGTCATTACCAGAGGGAGTCGTCTGTGATAAAATGAAATACGATGGCGTAAAGCTCCAAAAGGCTTTATATGGCCTGAAACAAGCGGGGAGACAATGGTTTAAAGAGATACGTGATAAACTATCCAAAATCGGATTCAAGGCTCTTAAATCTGAACCGTGAGTATATATTAACATCAAAGGAACCTCCAAAGTCATTCTAATAGTATACATAGATGACATCCTAATTCTAGGGAAAAACGAGGAAGATGTCAAAGTCACACTAGAGAGATTGGAATCCATATACAAGATAAAGAAGTTAGGAAACATCAAAGAGTTTCTTGGCATGAACATTGTCTACAATCAAGAGGTCGGAACCATGGATATAAGTCAAAACAAGTTTATCACTGATTTGTTGAGCGCGAATCAAATGCAAGAATGTAAAAGCGTCTCTACACCTTTAGAAGATGACAGAAAAGCTTCACGCGAACCAAGTAAAGAGTTAAACAGGCAAGAACAAACTACCTATAGAAGCATCACAGGCAGTCTCAATTATTTACGAAACACCAGTAGACCCGATATTAATTATGCGGTAAACCAATTGTCAAGGAATCTGACTAATCCCACAGAAGCAGACAAGATACATATGAAACGTGTGTTAAGATATCTTCAGGGATCCAAAGATTTAAAGTTGAGATATGCGAAATCTGAAGACCAGATGAAAACGTTTATTGATACGTCATGGGCGGATGACCCTACTGACCGCAAGTCAACGTCAGGATGCGTGATCACGCTTAGTAACGGGGCTATTCACTGGGCAACGAGGAAGCAACAAGTCCTTGCCAACTCAAGCCAAGAATCGGAATATATTGCGCTAGCTCTATCAGTGAATGAACTAAGATCAATGAGAAATATACTATTAGAGATCAAAGAAGAGAAATACGTGACTGATCCTAATATAATATTTTGCGACAATCAAGCTGCTATGAAACTAGCTTCAAGCGTTATAAACAAAAACAGAAACAGACACATAGACATAAAATATTACATCGTAAAGGAAGCTGTTGATAACGGAGAAATAATCCTAGAATATGTGGAATCTATGAAGAACATAGCCGATGGATTGACGAAACCTTTAACAGCTACAAAGTTGAATAAATTCAAAGCATTACTAGGATTAAGGTAATGATTTAAATATTTTCAAAGCAGAGGGAGTTTTGTGAGAAATTAAATTTTTCTTCTTGGTAAAATTAAATTAAAATTGGCTTCAAGGCTTTGAAATATTTTTTTTTTATTTTGTTCATTGAAACTAAAAGTTTAAAGTATGTTCTTTTGTTATGTGACGGCACGAACTGAAACAATGGATGTCTTGAATACAGCACGAATGCGTGCGTTATATTGTTTATGGAGTATTGCAAAAATGGCGTTACGAAAACAAACTGGAGACTAGCAACGATGCTAAGTTTGTGTAATAGAAAATCGGATAAGTCCAAATCCGATATTGCAATGGATTAAATTTGAGTTGAAGGATTATCTTGTATTCAATAAAAAGGCAGATGAGAATTACTTGTAGATTTAGGTTAATTCTTGATATTTGGCTAAACCTAAACGATGGAATCCCAAAGAGAGGTTATAACTTGGAAAGCGACCAATGCAACAGATGACTTGTTGATCAAAGGAAAATTCAGCAAGACAGTATCATCGCAATTAACGTGAGTTGACGAATAAACTGACGAATCGGCGCTGGCAGTTATTGTAAGTAAATTTTCTATTTACCTCGTCCATCTCGGAATTTGGAAGAAGGCCAACTCATAAGATTCGAACATTTGAGATGAAGATTTTCGAGAACAAACTCAAATAAATGTTAAAGAACTTTAATATTGAAACACAAAATACAGATGAATACATTGTTCGTGCATTGCAGAAACTGTAACGTTATTTATTACACGTAAAATTATTAATGCTAGGAATTATCGAATTCAAAAGACATTCAACTTAAGATAAATGAAAGATAGTTTCGACGAAAGTAAAGAACTATTAAGCTAAAATGTTTTTTAAGTTTTCATGCAAGATTATTTATGATAATTAGTAAGGAATTTACTATTAAAGACTATTTCGATGAAAACCAAGAACTATTAAGTTGAAGTATTCGTGTTATCATACCAGACTGTTTAAAATGATTAGTAAAGGATTTTACTATTAGAATGTTAAGTTAAAATGGATCAAAGAAGTTAATTTAACTTAGTCATTCATTCCAACATAATCCTGTTAACACACACATGGTGAATATGATAGACAACTATTACATACAAGTGTAAAGACAAATAGAATACTAGAAAGTTCAGTGCATTAAAGTACTTATGCATTATATTGAATTTCAGTTAATTTCACATATAGTGGGAAACCATTTTGTCAAATGTTTGTAACTTGGATAGTTAAAGATAAAAAAACTTTTGAATGAACTTCTAAGCATTAAAAGAAAAGAACTTTAGTTGATGGGGAATCCATTTAATTGAACTTTAAATCATTTGAAACAACTGTTTCGTGTTTTGTAGTTATTTGATTTTATAAAACATGTTAAGTCCATTCCAGTTTACTGCTTATTTATTTCTTACCTCATGTTGCCTAAATTTGCTCTGCTAAAACCAGTACATGCAAATAATTTAAGCAAACGCTACTTGAAATTTATTGTGAGGATCTTATTATTAATCCCACAATTTTCTCAGTATTAAAAAAAGGTATTTTTTTTTTAGCTTTCAAATGATATTAATTATAATAGTTGAAATATTTAAAAGTAGTATGATTAACTACTGAAAATGATAATTAAAAGACTACTACGGATGAAATCCGCTTTCCTTATTCTCATTTTAAATTTGCAGTACCTTTTATTTATCATAGTTTAAAAATTTATAATTTTATTGCGATTCACTTAATTGTTAATTTTTTAATTCCTAAGCATTTTTGCCAGTTTTTTAGCTTTTTATTTTATTAATGAGTTTGTTTTGAAAATCTTCAAAAATCCTAGATATGTTATCGATAAACTTTGTAATTAGTTGAAATTATATAACATATTATCACAATAATACTTTTTATATTATTAGTAACTTCATGTGTCTGATATGTAATTCGTATATTGAGATACTAAGAATTAAAAAGTTACAATTTGGAATTTTTGAATTGTAATTCTTTTAAAAAAAATAATTGCTGTGAGGGAAACTCAAAAGACAAAGAAAGTCCAAATTATCAAACCCATCCAATGAAAAGAATCTACTTCAGTATCACAAGGATATGAAAGGAAGAGTATGCATAATAAATAAATATCCAAATAATAAGAATCCCTTTCATGAGGGATTTTCCCACTCTGGATGAAATTACTTCAATATCTCAGCACTGTCCCTTCAGACTTCGACAGGCGACATTTACGAATTACATTACAAGGACTTATGCCATGTAATCAAAGTCTATGTTTTGGAGGGACGATTTCGTGAACCTCTTGTCCAAAACATTGTAATAATATTTACGAAAATGGTATAAATCCAATTCACTTTTAATCAAATCTAATAATATGTCATTAGAATGTGCAACAACTACGAATCACTGGACATCAATAACAACTCATGTTTACATCAACATGAAAGTTAACCGCTGCATTTCTTGAAATTTCTCCACAGAATCTACAGGAAGGATTTTCAAATATGGAGAATAGATTGTGTGATGTAAATAAATATGCAAGTTTCAAGAAGATACTGAACTTTATTGGCTGTTGCTAGAAATGCAACCATCGCAATTTCTTGAACTATTTTTACTTCGTAACAGATGCTTAACTGAGGGGAACTGATTTAAAGAAATTAATTGACAAAAATATAATTTGGAACATCATACGATCTTGTTGCTGCTAATAAATTCGTAGAATTGAGTAATGTCTAATTTTAACATAGGTTATTCACAAAATCAGAAGAAAGAAATCGAAAATAGTTAAAATAAACCTAAACTTAAAACAAAATTACTAACATTTTCCAATCATCATTTTTTTTATTGTTTTAAGTTATGTTTAACATCCAAAATTCATTACTTGATTATATTCTCCAGATTACAGCAAAGTAATCATTGTAAATTGCTGTTCAAATCCCTTGTTTAAAATAGCAGCAAAGCATTTGGATTTTATTCCTTTTTTCAATTTATTCTGCTTTAAATAAAACTTCTGAACTCCTTCACGATCCTTTTATGTGATATTGTTTTCAGTGATATTGGTACTTTCTGTTGCATCTCAATGGAATATTATAGGACTTCGAATTTTAAAGGGAAAAAATCCGTGTAGAATCTATTATCCTCCACGGTTGTCTCTGAACTCATTGTGACCGAAATGTAATTTCCAGGCAATGCGCATCTTTCCATCTTTTCATTTCATATGAATGGACCCGTCTCAGACTGAGAAACAATTGAAAAATTCCTGGCCAATATAAATGCACGACGACAATGAAGAGAAATCCTTGGCAGCATTTGCATTTTCACTCTCTCCTCTGACCCAAATTAATTCTAATCAACTTGTATCACCGGCGGCTGAATGAAGCTGCATTACCATTTAAATGGTCAGCTTACTAATGACCCAATCTTCGTGACTACATTTCATTAACACAGGACGTCGAGAATAACAATAAACGATCAGGGATGGCAGGGCGTCAAAACTATACCACCAATCCTGTCTTGCATGAATTTTGCACGATATACTTAATTCGAGTTAATTTGCAGCGGAAGCTGTCGCCCACCAAAAGGATATTTGTACCAGTTCAGTGAGAAAGTTTATAAACCGCATTTCGATTGCGCACATTCGTTTCTTTCAAAAGAGATCAGATCACAAAAATATGGCGGATGAATGTTATTTGTTTTTCTTTTTCTCGGATTTAAAGAATGATAATACATACAAAACTATATATTCTATAACTAGTAAAACCACAATCAAAAAATGAAATATTCAAAATCAAATGGAAAGTGAGTAGCATCCAGTCATTCTCCGGATGCAAATATACTAGTCACTGCAGAACTTCAGGAAGGAACAAATTGCTGGAGGATGATGCTCATATTGTTAGGCTGATATGACTTTACAAATATCATTAGCATATCGAACTAATATCATTGAGCTATTTAAGCTTGCGTTTGCAGACAGCCTCTACTGAACCACGTGTTTTAGCTGATGGTTCGGGACAGGAGTTAAAAAGCTTGTCTTTACTAATGTAGAAGAAACGCACTAGAATCAAACTTTCCTTGCAGATTGCCAGGAAAAGTTGAGTTTCAATTGAAGTTAAAAAGTTATCGTAGATACTTATTACTGCTCTCAGATCTTATTGCAAATTCCACATTGACTTATAGTCGAGATGAAGACCAGCTTGCAGAAAAGTTAATGATAAAGTTCATTGAAATTGTATGATTTAAAACATACCTAAACGGTATATAATATCGGAAGTAAATTGTGATGCTTCTTATTCAGAATTGTAATTATGCTTGTATTCTAGCAATGAAATATTATTTCTTGTTCAGTACAAAGACATTTTGAGCAATCCCACCAAGAGGATTAAAGAGAAACAACAAAACTATTATAAGCACTCGTTTTGAAAATGAAGTTTACTATCTGACAGTAGAATCAGAGACTTTGACAGAAGTGTTAATCACTTTAACAATATAATTAATAAATAATAAATAAATCAAAATTTTGATTTATTAAGTACTAAATTGTTGCAAAACTTATTCTGTAATTTTATAGTCGTTAAATCATACGATCTTGTTGCCAACTATGTTTCTTTTGGCTGTTGTTATGCTTTACTAGGTAGTAAATTCTAAAACATTCTTATCTACTCTTCCTTAATTATGAAAGAAATTACACTGAAGGTAGCGATTAAAACGCTGTAACTTTATGAATAACAATGAGAGATAAATTACACAGTTGGGTTTACAGTGACTTTAATATTCAATTAATCTTTTTCAGACGAAACTGTTCCTGAAAACTAACCAAAGTTTTCCACTCTATGAAGGTTTTATAGAACAAAAGTAAAAGTCAAAATTCAATGACAAAAAGTAGAAAAGAAAATTCTGTAAGTGATTATGGTATTTAATTTAATTCAAGTTTTGTCTTGATTTTTTCCTAACTCCATAAAAATTGTTGCCCTTTGCATGATATGTATCCTAGAAAATTTATTTTCAACAACTTTTCTACAATTTATTGAAAATTTTGAATAAATTTTTTCTTTTTTTTTTTTTGAATTCCTAACTTGATATTTTTTTTTTAGAAATTGTTTAGGCTTTAATAAATTCATAATACTGCTAGTTAGTTATATGTTAAATTAGAACAATGTAATTCTCAGTGCTTTAGAATAGTACAGTAACAACAGTGAGATAGCATTAATAGATATAATAGGAATTGATAGATTACTTAACAACATTAAAGATTCGTTGAAATAAATAAATAAACAATATTACTTGAATTTTCTAAGTTTACTAAAGATTCGTGATCTTTAAATATAAACACTGAAACTTCAATTTAATAAACAAATACTCCTTCAATATTAGAACTAACATCTTTAATAGTAATATTTCATTCAGCGGATTGCTGAAATTCTTCAGGCAAATAATCTGAGGTAAACAAATCTATTAACTAACAATTCTATTATTATACAACAAGAAGTTGCATTTGTGTATTTTGAATGTTATAAGTTAACTCTTACTAACGATTTCTATGTAAGTGATGTTAGAGTTAATGCATTTCTCTATCTCAGATTGTTTTTCTGAAGAAGTTCAGGAATCCGCTGAATGAAATAATTCCATTAAAGATGTTAGTTTTAACGTTGAAGGAGTATTTGTTTATTTGTCTTGCATTGCTTATATTGTTTATAAGTAAAATAAATAATTATAATTTATAATTTACATTTGATAATTCCAAGGGAAATCGTTTAGATTCACTGAAGAAGAATTCAGATGACAATAATATATATAGACTTTAAAACACAAAGTGTAATTCAATTCCGACACTTGACATTTATTACAAGCTGCAGAACAGATATGAAATCTCTTAATGACTATAAAACCAAATCAAAGTATCGATCTGCACTAAACAAAGATACAGCGTCAATTACGAATTTTTAGTTTCAGTCGATGGTTAAGCAGAATAACTTGAATGCTGGACCATTTTCTGGCTCAACCAGATAACTGATGTCTACTAAGTGTCGATGCAATTTTCCTTTTCGAATCGTTCACCTTTTTCTTGTGCTCTGTTCCCCCTGACTGTCCCGCTGAGATAAGCGTCATAATTTCCTACCCCTCAACTCCAGAGAAGTCGAGGGGAAGGAAAAGTTGACAAAGGTTGGGTGCTGAATTAATACCGAGTGTGATTCATCTCGAACAAAGGTTGGAAGGGCGGTAGGCTTACTCATCAGATCCACCCACAGCTTGGAGTTGAGCAGATACGCTAATAAAGGGCGCCGAGATACCAAATATATAAATGGATCGATAACACGCCATCAAGTGCATTGGTTTAATAGCAGGGACGTTTAAAAATATTATTTACTTATGCTCTAGTGAAAATGAAAGCTAAATGTAGGCCATTATTCGGAGATCAGGATAATTCAACACCATTTATTTATAATTTAAAAAGAAATTTCAACGATTTGTATTAGGAAGATATATTTATATAGACCTACATACAGTTTAAATCTAAAAAAAACTTAAAGAAAACAGTTTATAGGTATCTACTTTTATTTTTGTTCTCTAGATTATAAGCCATCATTTTTGTTAATGTAGTAGTAGTAAGATGCTAATAATAACATTGTATCACATTACTACTACTTGTAATTATTTTCAGACTATAAATTAACATAGGCTGCTTTTTAAACTTTCAGATTTTTTTTTAGCATATATCATTAATAGGAGATTCTTTAAAATCTAATTAAAAATAATTTTAATACTTTATTATTTAAGTTTGCTATTATTTATAATAAAATTAGAAAATTAGAAAAATTAACATTAGAAAAAATTAATAAGAATTAAAATAAAATTTTCAAAAAAGAATTTTTTTATTAAAAAAATTAATATCTTTTTTTATTTTAATTTATATTTTTTCTAAACAATCTAAATTATTATAACGATAGAAATAGCCTAAGAAATTTTAATTTCAGATTTAATAACATTTAAAAGTATTAAAATATTTTAATTTATCGCAGTTTTAATAAATGTACCTTGTAATCATCTTTTTAAATATAAAAATTCGAGTGTAATTTTTTGTAAACGTTAAAGGGGTCAAAGTTAAACAGTGGTTCCTGTTTTTGGAAAAATCAGTGCAATATCAGCAGTCAATTCAATATTTAACATTAAAATAATAATGATAATAAAATCTTAATGTCCTGTTTTCTAATTTTTATTCTTAAGTAAAAGTAAATTGTGATCCTAAAAGAACGATTTCTAACAAAGCAAAGAATTAATTTTATAGATATCAGGAAAAAAAATTAATGTACGAATAATTAATAGATAATAATTAACTCTATACCAGCTCATAAGTTTATTCAAAAATAAAAAAAAGCGAAAATGATTTCAGTTTTCTGTTTCGAACTAAAATTTCATTACGTTTTTAAAATGCATTAGAATTTAATAACGAGCGCTATTGTTCATCGTTAAGCCTTTGTATAGTGGTATTCAGAGTTCCTGGTGGTCGCGTGGTACTCTTACGACATTTGCTGGAAAAATATTCGTAACGAATCGTTCGACTCCACCCATACCACTCAACCAACCTGGCGGATGTGTGGCATGCCAAAAATGAAAGACGTAATAATTAGGCATCCGAAATATTGAAAAAAAAATTTTTAAATGCAATTATTTATAGATGGAAGAAATCAATAAAGAATATACTTGTATAAAGTATTTCAATATATATTTTGATGAGACAATGACAATGCCCAAGTTTGCAAATTAACATTATTTTTGAAAAAACATAGAAAGTTTTGATATCATATTATGAATATTGCTTTTACTTTATTTTGCATAGTACAAAGAAAGATTATAATTTCAGCATAAAATTTTCCCACTTCCTGAAGACGTTTTAACTCACACACTTAATTTATATATAAATCCAGTTAAACTAAATATAACATCAAAAATGTCGTCAGCTGATTACTCTAGTTTAATTTACGGTTAATAATTTAAGAACAAAAGTAAATACTTTGCATATTTTAAAGAAAAAAACTGTAATATTATTTAATTAGCATATTTAATTTATTGAATAAAAAAATAGTTTAAATCAGCTAAGTTTTTGTTTTGCTGACTGAATGTTTAAGTAGCAATTGTTTTGTCATTGTATTACTGATAAAAAATGAACTGTAGTAATATTAAATAAGAAAAGACAATTACAATTATTAAAGACCTATCTATATAAACTAATACTAATAACACCAGATGATGTTAACCGCTGCGATAACGAAATCGATAGTGATAATGTTAATGTATTTATTTGCTTAATATGTGCGGCGGCTTAATTTATGATTAATTAATAATAAAAATTATTTAATGTTAATTCGTTAATCTTAATTTTACTAAGTTTATTAAGAATGCCAGAAAACATGCAAAAATAAACATAAGTATTTAAATGTTTTATTCTAAACGTTTAAATGGTAACGAGTAAAACTGTAAAAATTGAAAAGAATCAAGCAACCGAAGCTATTTTTTACATATATTTATCAAACGTGAAGAAATCTTATTTTAATTTTAATATTACATAGGTTAAATCTGAATAACGTTAAATAGTATATTATTAAGCTAAAAATTTCCTTATTTTAGGATCTCAGAATGCTTGGAAGGGTTTAAATTTGCAGAATTCGAACTCTTATTCAATTCGAAAACAACTGATCGGAGAAATACTATAAATGCCAAGTAAACGTTATTGACATATCAAATGCTTTAAGGTTTATCAGTTTACATTCCACAAAATAGTAGCGAAATATTATTCCTTAAAATAATTTAATATTCTACACTGACTTTTATAAAGTAGAAAGTTTACAAAGTAAGAGAAATGAGTAGTAGTTCTTACCTCGCCTTGAATCTGAAGCGGGAGGCTGTTCGTCGTCGAGGGAGGTCCGGAGAGCATCAAGCCTCACCCTGCAGCAGCCGGGTACCCGTCAGCTTACCTGAAACAATGATAAAGAGTTGAACGAGTCACTGTTACCAAGCAACGGGAAAGAACCCGCAAGATTACGCATGCGCCATTGAGAGAACTGATTCTCTCATATACGAAAAATCATTTTGAATTGAAGAACAGCTCTATTATGAGATGTTTAAGATTTGAATCACATTCAATTGAAACTATAGCGAAGCAAAAAAAAAGTAATGAAATCATTAAACAAAATTTAAGATATATATATATATATATAATAATAGAATTTTCTAACGCTTAGATTTATAAATTCAATTTCTAATAACTTAGTCATTATTTAAATTTTTATGACCACCAAAAAACTTATTTAAAAATTCCTAATATTTATAAACAGATCAGTATTTCCGTCCTAATAAGAAAGTAAGAAATCACAATATAATAATTTTGAAAAATAATAATATATGTTGCAATTGCTTAATATTTCAGAAACAAATTCAGTAAATCTATTCTTATTTTCATTCATTTGAATTTCGTTTCCGTTTTTTGATTTATTCCGACAAGTTTAGTTCTTTAGATAAGAAAACACGAAGTAGTTGAAGGGACAAATGGGTTGGGGAGGAGGATTGGAATAAAGTGACTAATCATGCCTTCAGCTACCCACCGTACTATATGCGGATTCATCAAAGGATTTCCTTATTAAGCAAACCGTCGTGAAGCACCCAGACAGACTGGCCAAGTTCCGGATTAATCAGGGGGAAACAGAGATGGGTTTTTTTCTCTTCAACTAAAACTTAGCGAAGTTAAATGAAAGCTTCGAAAATGGGAAAATTGAAATGTCCTATTTTCAATTTTTATCTAGATTTTAACAGCAATGCAAATAGTATTGAAAAGAATCGTATTATGATAAATTTTTTTCATAATTACTGAGACAGAAAGAAAAAAGAAATTATTTTTATAGGGAAAAAAAGTAGTTAACGATGTATTGAATTTAGCTGTATTCAATTCTTAAAAAATGATTTTTAGTTTTCGCAATTGTTCCAAAAATTATAATTTAAGCTAGCTTAAAAAAAAAAAAAAAAGAAAACCAATTCTAATAATAATTTGCTCTACATGAACTAATAAAATCCAAATAAAGTGCTCAATAAAGGGACAAATCCTTATGGCGATTTGTCGATAATCATGGCGAACAGATAAAATAAAACCTTCCTAAATCTAATATAAAGTAATATGGATAAAACTAAAGATTCAATTTAAATATAATAATTATAAAGTTAATTATAAACTAAAAGTTGAATTCTGCAAGAATTCAAAAAAAATAAAAAATTATTATGCCCTTGCAGAATAAAAAGAAATTTATTTGATAAATACAATTTTTAACTTAGAATCCTAAATATTAATAATTGTTAAAATTGGTTTTTTTCCAGCTGATTCTTTATTTGTATCAATTTATTATTCGAAATAACGGAACTACATAGATTTTCTTTTTACATTTTTTGTAAGAAGTTACAATAAATACTTTTTTAAAGTATCCAAGGCTTTTAATGCCCTAAAATTGCTCGATCAATGTCCATAAATTTTGCTTTTAGTCATTGCAAGGTGATTTTCTTATGAGAGAGGAGTGGCTTAAAATGGAAATGAATTTGGTAAAAATTACTCAAATCTGAAGTAATTTGAAAAGAGCACCGGTCTCAACAAGGGCAAAATCTAGACAACCAACGAAAAAAAAAAAGGAAAATAAAATAATATAAAAAAGCTGTGAGAGAAAAAAGAACAGTGTATGTAGAGATGGAAATGAAATTAGAAAAAGAGAAACTAACAACTTCTAAATATTGAATCAGAATTTAGAAAATAAAGTACACTGATCAAATTGGAATTTCAATTTAAATTTATGGCTGTAATTCAAAATTAAAATTCATACTCATTGAAATAATAAACTTATTTTAGATTTAAATATTAACATTTAGTATTAAAATAGTACTAACTAACTTTTTATTTTTTATCTTTTCAGTTATTTCAAAAATACTTATATTTATTTTTACGATGGTTTATAAAATACTTATATTTATTTTTAAAAGTTTAGAAAATACTGAATGTATTTTTCTGATACAAACTTGAAAAAAGAAAAGTACTAATTTAAAAATTTAAAATTATAAAAGAAAGTTAATATCTTTAAATTTATACTTGAAATATATTTTCGCGATAAATACTTCCTTTGCTTTTAATAAGTTATTTGGCCGACTTTTTTTATTGATTTAAAATAAAAATCAATGTTGGTCTACGGTATTAATTGAGTTTTTAATATTGTATCGTTTTTGATTTCCCTAGGAAGTATTCATGAAAATGCTTAGCAGCATTACGTTCATTTGTTAAAAAAATGCTGTCAGTTTATAGCCGAATGTATTCATTCTTTTTTTATTTCTCGAATCGACTACCAATAATCAATGCTCCAATAAGAGATCATTGGAGCAGAATCAAATTATTATTCTGTAATTTATAAATTCACTCGGCCGTTTGAATTCCTCTAGCATTACTGTTTTCCATTAAGGATGTCACTTTTCCTATATTTCTCTTTTCTTAAAAAAGATTGAAATAAAACCAAATATAAAGTTCAATTTAATTACAGTAATTAGAAAATCGGTCTATCAAGTCTAACCTCTACTTACTCTGCGCTTTGCACATTTCAGCTTCATTAAATCGATTATTAAATATTGATTATTAAAAATTGATTTACAGAGATAGATTTCATTTCAATAAGTAGATCACTGCCCATATTCACAGTGAATTGTTTGAACTCACAACAAATACAGTAGAGTGGCTTTCAGATTCGGTTTCTTTAAATGTACTTCACTTCAGTTTTTGCATACAAAATCTATTTTAATTGAAATAATTAAAATAAATGCATTTTAACGTTTAGAATCTTAGCCATTAAAGAATTTATGCTTATTGGATTGTATATGAAAACTTATCAATCAAACTTTTCAAAAGTATTATCAGAGTTTAGTTAAATTTTAGAGAAATTACGGATTCAAACTGAGGTTACTTTTAAAATATTTTTTGTAATCCATATTGAAAAAGATCCTGGTAAGAATATTTGATATTGCTAAATTCAAATCATTGGCTGTAAATTAAAATATGGATTATATTGGCTAGATTGTGTGACTGAAATGTGATGGCACTAACGCCATTTAGAAAGCAAATCTACTTACGTAGTTGTAGTGCAAAGGTAGCTATTCGACTTCACTGAACCAAAGGACATTGGAACCTCCTATGAGTCTTCGGTTTCAATTTGAGAGACATTAGGATGCAGATTTGAATGGCGCGAAGCAGGCGGACAGAAGCCCACAACACAGAAAACCTAGAGCACCACAGATACTAAATTCTCAAGGTTCAATGCATTGAGGAGATGCCAATGGCGTAGCACCACCAATCACGGTTTCACACAGTTCTGAACAAGCGTCGTTTCGAAAAAACACACCCGAATCTTTTTTTTTTGGAAAGAAGGCGAAAAAAAATCACAGGCACCGCAGAGGGCTCCAATTTCAAGATGGCAGCGTGGAGGATCTCCGCAGTGGAGACTGTTTGCGATGGCGGCCGTTGTCGAACAGGCACTCGGCATTCAAAACAAAGGTGAACGAGCCAAGCCGACGGCGACCGGAGATCGCCGAATGGAGACCGGAGAGGGCGCTACGGATGACCACTGAACACTGAGGGCTAAGAATCACCGCAGTCAAATCACTGCCGTGTGCTTCTTGCTGCTTCTGTACAAAGTCAACTTTCACGGGTATTTGCTTACTAGTTTTTCCAAAGCGTTATTGTTAAATTGTGCGCCTTCTTGGAA
>JAFIDM010038120.1:52633-68150 GCA_023159025.1 Thereuonema tuberculata | reverse complement strand
CAGAAACCAAAATTCTGAAATTTGATTAAATTCATCGTTTTTTTTTTCATATTCATAATTGTAATCGTCATTTTTAATTACCCCAATTAGATTCAGAGACTACAAATTAAATTAAAAATTGCAAACTTTGCTTGTGTTGTAAATTAAAGCTCTGAATAAAACAACACTTGATAAAATAACTATGAATTAATTAAGTTTCAGTAAATTATTATCCTTCATTATAAAACAGTTTCCTTAATAGATATTTTTTTCCGATAAAAAAATCATTAATTTCAGTTTATTCTTCCACATCCATGTAAAATTGAAATTTCTAAATTAATCAAACAGCAAAAAAAAATTCCTTTAAATTCACGTATAAAACAAAACTAAAATTTGGAGTATTTCGTAGCTGCAAAATGGAAATATTTGCAGAATTCTGAAAATATTCGATTAAATATTTTTGGATCTAATTTTCTTTAGGTCACGCTTAAGTTCTTAAAATTTCCATCCAGTGTAGGATTTACTTTTCCTTCTTTATTTTTCTGCACAACAGAAGAAAGGTCAATTCATTTCTTATTTCTTCATGTAAAGCTATAGTCATTTTTTTTTAAGAAATTTAATCCTGCCCTCGGGATAAATAATAACTATCTATCTAACAGAGGGTTTTTTTTTCACATTTTTCAAAGCTGCAGTCTGTTGCGCCTACTTCAGATGAAAAAGTCATCCATTATGAAAAGTTGATAAATTTGTACAACATTTTCGATTTTAAGAATATTGAGCTCCACCTGAAAATGTTTAGCTTGCCATTTAATGTGGATTATGAAAAAGCGAGAACTAACTTACATCGTAAATTGATTGAACAGCAGTGCAGCTCTCAAATGAAGCAGGCTTTTTAAATACAACAAAACTGAATGTTTATAAAATATTTTCGAACTTGGTAAATCATACCCAAAAATATATGGCATACCCAAAAATATATGGTTAACATCCTCATTTTCTTGCGAAAAATGTTTTTAACCATGAAACTTAGGAAAAGTGATCTTTAAAACTGACTTACTGATGAGTATCTGTCTTTTCTCTTTGAAAATCACCTGGAAGCTCAATCATAGTTTCATTCATGTAACACCCCATCATATAAATCTTCTGAATGAACTTAAAAACAACTTAGTAGGTATTTATGAGTGTTTCCCATTATCAGTGTATTTAACTTATTCATGTTAGTCTATTATGAGTGTTTAGCTTTATAAATGAATTTTAAAGAAAAATTAATGAATTTTAAAGTCTTTGGCTCGATTTTTTTTTTATATCCTGTCAGTAAGTTTGCCCTAAAAGCTCTGAGTTAGAGGCTCAGAGATTCGGCAATTAACGTTTACCGAACATTGGTGTATATATCTCTAGATGAAATTCACTATAACAATCACCTCTTTGCTTCGCTTTCCTGCCTTACAAATCTGTTCTACTATGAAGTTTCATTGCAATTTCGTTTTATATTACCTATATTAAGATAGTTAATTTTAGAATAAACGTTTATATTCATTAAGTTGAAATTCTACACCTCACAATTATATAACTGACTAAAAGAGGCTTGTTGCTCTACAAGGTGTTACTCTTTTAGTCAAATATAACAAAGAAACTGCTTTAAGGACGTAAGCTTTAGGAATAAGTTTTTGGAAAAAAAGATCCAGGATCCTAATTACTCGCAACTTTTTCTATTGATATGTTAAATTTCAGTTTTACTTATAACTGTAAAAAAAATTCAAATGAGTAATTATAATTGACAGTTTTAAAACACAAGAATTTCTTCATATAATTCACTATGAATTGTTGTTTATAATAATTCTTTTTAAAACAGAAAATGTTTTGTTGTTATAATAATAATAAGTCACGCAATAGAAGGATTAAAAAAAAATTCTTTCTCTTCAATTCAAGAGTGAAATATAGAAGTTCATTAGGCTCCATAATCAAATGATTTTTCAAGAGGATGACCTTGGAAGGCAACGCAAGGAGCACTATTCGTGGATCGACCCAAGTCCCTATAGATGTTCGTCACATTCATTCAGTTAACTTCAAGGAGATGGAGATAAAAGATCTTCAGCCAGTAGCAAATCGAACATTTACCCATTTATAAATCGCCAGGAAATAGGTTGATTTAATGCCCAACATATAAATAGCCCTTCCAATTAAAATAGATGTTGTTAAGGCTGCGCAATTTATAATCTTAGAAATGTTGCGTAAATAATTATTGCTTTCAATAGTAAAATAAATTATATTATAATTCTCTGTTGAATTTACTAATAGAGGAATGAATAACTAAATTTTCAATTCCATTTTTTATTAGGTTTAATGCTATTTTGATATTTATAAATTACAAAATTTGTAATTTTGGTAATGTTAAGAGATGCTACTTGTGCTAAATATTGAAAGCAGCCAATCATGTAAATATTAGTAAAAATCTTTCAGCAATTGGAAGTATTTAGAAATAAGAAGAATAGTAATTTCAGCTGAATGTCTTTACTGTTTCAAGATAATAACAATAATTTTGAATGTAATCCATTTTTTTAGGTTGACAGAAAATGTAATGTCGTATTTCGATATTAAAACTTTGTAAAAGAGAAAATTCATAATACATTTGTACTTTCGATTTAATTTATCCCTAGTTTGATTAAAAAAAGTAAGACTGTAAACTATCCTTTACGAGAAAGCTTATTTGGAAATACCATTGCTATGCTTTCCTGCGTTACACTTGTGCATTGCCAGTTAGATCGGTTACGGGGAGCTTCTATGGAATAATAGATATTGACATTTTCGATCGGTTTCAATCGCACAATTTTTTCCCAAACTCATATATTTCCAACGGAAAAGGGAATCCAATAAATAACAGATTGGAATTCAGTTGATTTCCGTCCATTGTACGTTGACAGATTTAGCTCTATGCTGAACGATATCCGTTTGTTTCAACAAGACAGCGCCATTCCACAGTAAAGTAGATGTTCGCTGGCAGATGAGTGTTGGGGTCGTCGGCATTGTGCCATAACCCCTTCGACTCGTCCTTGATGCAAGAGAGCAGAGAGAAATTTTCTCTTCGCAACGACGTCCTGTTTTGGCTTCTCTTATTTATGAAGGCGAACGATGATGTGAAGTGAATGGTCTTGCTTTCCACAGACGAATAGATAAAGTCACTAACAACAGTGATTGCTGCAGCAACGATAGAGGTGCAGAATGAAATAAAACTCGTCTTAGGAATGACCTCATTCTTTTCACATTTTTCTTAATAGTTTCAAGTCTTCTCCAATTGCAAAGCTTCAATAAAATGAAATAAAAATGAGCTCTTACTTATTATAAATGTCATTTCAAATAAAAATATTTTTTAATTTTTATTTTTAGTAAGTTTGGCTTTAAGGTCAAGTTATACTATTTTATACCTTTCTCATCATTTATTTCAAATTTTTAAGTATTCATAAATGCTTCCAAAATAATTTTGGATTTATTTAAGAAATAAATGTAAATTTTCTTTTCCTATAATGCTCATTCAGCTATAAAAAGTCTTGAATAATATATGTAATTATATTTTACTACAGGATAGTAACCACTATAATACAGTACGATATAATATTATACAATATAATATAATGTAGTAGTTACTAAAATGTATTATTATTTATAATTAAAAAATAATTTACCTTTAATTATCTGTTAATTCAAGAATTTATTTTCTGTTATTAGTAAAATTTTAGTTTAGTGTATTTTTTAATGCATTAGTTTAAAAATAAAAGAAGATTACAGACTTAGGAAATTAAGAGAAGGATTTCATTTCTGGAATTGGAAAAAAATGATACAATTATAATTAAAAAGTTTAATTAATTATATCTGAAATCCAAGAAATACCATCCTTTAAAGCATTCTTTTAAGCTGCTTTATATATACTATTATTTTTTTTTACTTGCTTTAATGGCACTGGATGAACTAAGTTTTTATATTCTCTAGTAAACATATTAAGACATGAAAATATAATAAGGAATTAGCATTTAATTGGTTTTCTTAAATTTAAAATAAGAAAATGTTTTAATGTAATGTGATTAGAAAACAATAGTCTTTTTTATGCTACCCATTTTTCCTATCTATTGGCGATTGGCTGTCTCTCTCCTGTGTTGTTGGCGTCATTCCAAGGCGTAGTACCCGTACAGCATCTGGGCGTGCCTTGAACCAAACCATTTGGCCACGAACAGCATTAAGAATCGGCCGGTTAATAAGAGAACCGGGGACGATGTGTTGGTCCCAGCTATTTATCTAACAGGCGCTCTTGCGGTCTATTCTTCGATATCCACCTTATCTAATGAACATGTTTTGCAATTAAGGACTTGCGGCGAAAATGAAATCGATGGCATCCAGAAAGTATTTAAAGCCATCGTTCATTTTCTCATTATAAAAAAAGGTATTTTTTTTTTAGTTTTAAATGAAATTAATTATAATAGTTAAAATATTCAAAAGTAGTATGATTAACTACTGAAAATGATAATTAAAAGACTACTACGGATGAAATCCGCTTTTCTATTTGTCATTTCAAATTTGCAGAACCTTTTGCTTATCATAGTTTAAAAATTTATAATTTTATTGCGAATCACTTGATTGTTAATGTTTTAATTGCAGTGCATTTTTGCCAGTTTAGCTTTTTATTTTATTAATGGATTTGTTTTGAAAATCTTCAAATCCTAGATATGTTATCGCTAAACTTTGTAAAAATAGTTGAAATTATGCAACATATTATCACAATAATGCTTTTTATATTATTAGTAACTTAACGTGCCTGATATGTAATTCGTACATTAAGATACTAAGAATTAAAAAGTTATAATTTGAAATTTTTTAATTTTAATTTTTATTAGAAAAATAATTGCTATGTTGGAAACAAAAAAGAAAAAGAAAGTTCAAATTATCAAACCCATCCAATGAAAAGAATCTACTTCAGTATCACAAGGATATGAAAGGAAGAGTATGCATAATAAATAAATATCCAAATAATAAGAGCCTTTCATGAGGGATTTTCCCACTCTGGCTGAAATTAAGGTACCTCAGCCATATAACACCATCTATACCTTTAACGCCACCTATCTAATTCTTCATAAATATAAGAGATGGCGGTACTGCACTAAAGTAGTTTGCATTGACATGCCATCTAGTGTTGAAGTAAGTTACTAGCAGACCGCCAACATTTTCGAGTGAAATTGTATTTCCACCTTTTCGTGTCGAGGACTGGTTCTGAAAGGCTGCTACTACATCAACATAAGATAAAATATAGATTTTTTAATGTTCAGCAAAGATTAACTATATAAAACTATATATATTTTCTTGATTCTTGAAGATTCTTCTATGTAGATAAGTTAACTATAATTTTTAAAATTCGGAAATTGTAGAGAAACAAGTGTATCATGTGATCCATGTGCTTAGTAGCGCTTTAACGCCATGGTGGTGTTAATGGTCTACATATACGATTTTAGGTTACGTACGACATTTATAAGTTACTAATATGTTTCATGAAAATATAGATTTTTATCTTATTTATTATTTTGCTTTTATAATCGGAAAATGCCGAAATTTATTAATTTTTACATTTCCTCCTTTGCTTTAGCTACAGATTAGAAAGACTGCGTTAATTTCAAGTGATTTTTTATTATTTTTTACAGAAAGTCAAATTTAGTTGCTTTTTACTGTAATTTTGTACAAATAATTGTACACAAATACAAATAATTGTACAAATACAAATGATGGAATAATTCTTAATTTTAAATAACTCAAGTTACTAGAAAGTAGGTGGCGTTAATTGGACCAGGTGTTCCTAATAACGCCAGTTTGCAAAGTTTTTTATTTGAGTTCTCATACTTCTCCAGTAAAAGTTATGATATGTTTCATTATGGTATGCTTCAAACAGAAGATTAAACTTTCTTGGTCATAATTTTCGTGTTTCGATACACCTTATTTCCAGACTTAATTTAAATGTTAAGGTGGCGTTATTTGGGCAGGGTACTTTACTTCGATATCTCGGCACTTTCCCTTCAGCCTTCGACAGGAGACATTTAAGAATTACATTATAAGTACTTCTGCAATGTAATCAAAGTCTATGTTTTGGAGGGACGATTTCGTCAACCTCTTGTTCAAAACAAGATTGTAATAATATTTACGTTCTTAGCTTAAATGCTATAAATCCAATTCACTTTTAATCAAATCTAATAATATATCATTAGAATGTGCAACAACTACGAATCACTGCTGGACATCAATAACAATTCTGGTTTCCATCAACATGAAAGTTAACCTTTGCATTGTATGATTTCTTGAAATTTCTCCACAGAATCTACAAGAAAGATTTTCAAATATGGAGAATAGATTGTGTCATGTAAATAAATGTGCAAGTTTCAAGAAGATACCGATCTTCACTGATTATTGCTAGAAATGCAACCATCGCAATTTCTTGAACTATTTTTATTTCGTAACAGATGCTTAACTGAGGGGAACTGATTTAAAGAAATTAATTGACCAAAATATAATTTGGAACATCATACGATATTGTTGCTGTTAATAAATTCGTAGAATTGAGTAATGTCTAATTTTAGCATAGGTTATTCACAAAATCAGAAAAAAGAAATAGAAAATAGTTATAATAAACCTAAACTTAAAAGAAAATTACTAACATTTTCCAATCATCATTTTTTTTATATTTTAAGTTATGTTTAACATCCAAAATTCATTACTTGATTATATCCTCTAGATTACAGCAAGGTAATCATTGTAAATTGCTGTTCAAATCCCTTGTTTAAAATAGCAGCAAAGCATTTGGATTTTATTCCTTTTTTCAATTTATTCTGCTTTAAATAAAACTTCTGAAAATCCTTCACGATCCTTTTATGTGATATTGTTTTCAGTGATATTGGTACTTTCTGTTGCATCTCAATGGAATATTATAGGACTTCAAATTTTAAAGGGAAAAAAATCCGTATAGAACCTATTATCCTCCACGGTTGTCTCTGAACTCATTGTGACCGAAATGTAATTTCCAGGCAATGCGCATCTTTCCACCGCCTCATTTCATATGAATGGACCCGTCTCAGACTGAGAAACAATTGGAATTCCTGGCCAATATAAATGCACGACGACAATGAAGAGAAATCCTTGGCAGCATTTGCATTTTCACTCTCTCCTCTGACCCAAATTAATTCTAATCAACTTGTATCACCGGCGGCTGAATGAAGCTGCATTACCATTTAAATGGTCAGCTTACTAATGACCCAATCTTCGTGACTACATTTCATTAACACAGGACGTCGAGAATAACAATAAATGATCAGGGATGGCAGGGCGTCAAAACTATACCACCAATCCTGTCTTGCATGAATTTTGCACCATATACTTAATTCGAGTTAATGTGCAGCGGAAGCTGTCGCCCACCAAAAGGATATTTGTACCAGTTCAGTGAGAAAGTTTATAAACCGCATTTCGATTGCGCACATTCGTTTCTTTCAAAAGAGATCAGATCATAAAAATATGGCGGATGAATGTTGTTTGTCAGAATAGAATTTTTCTTTTTCTCGGCTTTAAAGAATGATAATACGTAAAAAACTATGTATTCTATAACTAGTAAAACCACAATCAAAAAATGAAATATTCAAAATCAACTGGAAAGTGAGTAGCATCCAGTCATTCTCCGGATGCTAATATACTAGTCACTGCAGAACTTCAGGAAGGAACAAATTGCTGGAGGATGATGCTCATATTGCTAGGCTGATATGACTTTATAAATATCATTAGCATATCGAACTAATATCATTGAACCATTTATGGTTGCGTTTGCAGACAGCCTCTACTGAACCACGTGTTTTAGCTGATGGTTCGGGACAGGAGTTAGAAAAGTTTGTCTTTACTAATGTAGAAGAAACGCACTAGAATCAAACTTTCCTTGCAGATTGCCAGGAAAAGTTGAGTTTTAATTGAAGTTAAAAAGTTATTGTAGATACTTATTATTTCTCTCAGATTATATTGAAAATTCCACAATGACTTATCGTCGAGATGAAGACCAGCTTGCAGAAAAGTTAATGATAAAGTTCATTGAAATTGTATGATTTAAAACATATCTAAACGGTATATGATATCGGAAGTAAATTGTGATGCTTCTTATTCAGAATTGTAAATATGCGTGTATTCTATCAATGAAATATTATTTCTTGTTGAAATACAAAGACATTTTGAGCAATCCCACCAGAATGAGAGGATTAAAGAATTCAAAGAGAAACAACAAAACTATTATAAGCACTAGTTTTGAAAATGAAGTTTACTAACTGACAGTAGAATCAGAGACTTTGAGATCAGAGAATTGGATATTGTTAAAGTGATTAACACTTTAACAAATAAATAATAAATAAATAATAAATAAATAATAAATAAATAATAAATAAATAATAAATAAATCAAAATTTGATTTATTAAGAATAAATTGTTACAAAACTGATTCTGTACTTTTATAGTCGTTAAATCATACGATCTTGTTGTCAACTATGTTTCTTTTGGCTATTGTTATGCTTTACTAGGTAGTAAATTCTAAAACATTCTTACCTACTCTTCCTTAATTATGAAAGAAATTACACTGAAGGTAGCGATTAAAACGCTGTAACTTTATGAATAGCAATGAGAGATAAATTACGTAGTTGGGTTTACAGTGACTTTAATATTCAATTAATCTTTTTCAGACGAAACTGTTCCTGAAAACTAACCAAAGTTTTCCACTCTATGAAGGCTTTATAGAACAAAAGTAAAAAACAAAATTCAATGACAAAAATAGAAAAGAAAATTCTGTAAGTGATTATGGTATTTAATTTAATTCAAGTTTTGTCTTGATTTTTTTCTTAACTCCATAAAAATTGTTGCCCTTTGCATGATATGTATCCTAGAAAATTTATTTTCAGTAACTTTTCTACAATTTATTGAAACTTTTAGATAAATGTTTTCTTTTTTTTTTTTTTAATTCCTAACTTGATATTTTTTTTAGAAATTGTTTAGGCTTTAATAAATTCATAATACTGCTAGTTATTTATATGTTAAATTACAACAATGTAATTCTCAGTGCTTTAGAATAGTACAGTAATAACAGTGAGATAGCATTAATAGATAGAATAGGAATTGATAGATTACTTAACAACATTAAAGATTCGTTGAAATAAATAAATAAACAATAATATTTGAATTTTCTAAGCTTACTAAAGATTCGTGATCTTTAAATATAAAGATCTTTAAATATAAACACTGAAACCTCAATTTAATAAACAAATACTCCTTCAATAGTAATATTTCATTCAGCAGATTGCTGAACTTCTTCAGGCAAATAATCTGAGGTAAACAAATTTATTAGCTAACAATTCTATTATTATAGAACAAGAAGTTGCATTTGTGTATTTTGAATTTTGTAAGTTAACTCTTACTAACGATTTCTATGTAAGTGATGTTAGAGTTAATGCATTTCTCTATCTCAGATTGTTTTCCTGATGAAGACCAGGAATCCGTTGAATGAAATAATTCCAATAAAGATGTTAGTTTTAACGTTGAAGGAGTATTTGTTTATTTGTCTTGCATTGTTTATATTGTTTATAAGCAAAATAAATAATTATAATTTATAATTTTCATTTGATAATTCCAAGGGAATCGTTTAGATTCATTGAAGAAGAATTCAGATGACAATAATATATATAAACTTTAAAAAAAAAGTGTAATTCAATTCCGACATTTGACATTTATTACAAGCTGCAGGGTAGATATGAAATCTCTTAATGACTGTAAAACCAAATCAAAGTATCGATCTGCACTAAACAAAGATGCAGCGTCAATTACAAATTTTAGTTTCAGTCGATGGTTAAGCAGAATAACTTGAATGCTGGACCCTTTTCTGGCTCAAACAGATAACTGATGTCTACTACGTGTCGATGCAATTTCCCTTTTCGAATCGTTCACCTTTTTCTTGTGCTCTGTTCCCCCTGACTGTCCCGCTGAGATAAGCGTCATAATTTCCCACCCCTCAACTCCAGAGAAGTCGAGGGGAAGGAAAAGTTGACAAAGGTTGGGTGCTGAATTAATACCGAGTGTGATTCATCTCGAACAAAGGTTGGAAGGGCGGTAGGCTTACTCATCAGATCCACCCACAGCTTGGAGTTGAGCAGATACGCTAATAAAGGGCGCCGAGACGCCAAATATATAAATGGATCGATAACACGCCATCAAGTGCATTGGTTTAATCGCAGGGACGTTTAAAAATATTATTTACTTATGCTCTAGTGAAAATGAAAGCTAAATGTAGGCCATTATTCGGAGATCAGGATAATTCAACACCATTTATTTATAATTTAAGAAGGAATTACAACGATTTGTATTAGGAAAATATATTTATATAGACTTACATACAGTTTAAATCTAAAAAAAAACGAAAAGAAAACAGTTTATAGGTATCTACTTTTATTTTTGTTCTCTAGATTATAAGCCATCATTTTTGTTAATGTAGTAGTAGTAAGATGATAATAATAACATTGTATCACATTACTACTACTTGTAATTATTTTCAAACTGTAAATTAAGATTAGCTGCTTTTTAAACTTTCAGATTTTTTTTTTTAGCGATTATCATTAATAGGAGATTCTTTAAAATCTAATTAAAAATAATTTTAATACTTTATTATTTAAGTTTGCTATTATTTATAATAAAATTAGAAAATTAGAAAAATTAACATTTGAAAAAAATTAATAAGAATTAAAATAAAATTTTTAATAAAGAATTTTTTTATTAAAAAAATTAATACTTTTTTTATATTAGTTTATATTTTTTGTAAAACAATCTTAAATTATTATAACGATAGAAATAGCCTAAGAAATTTTAATTTCAGATTTAATAACATTTAAAAGTATTAAAATATTTTAATTTATCGCAGTTTTAATAAATTTACCTTGTAATCATCTTTTTAAATATAAAAATTCGAGTGTAATTTTTTGTAAACGTTAAAGGTCAAAGTTAAACAGTGGTTCCTGTTTTTGGAAAAATCACTGCAGTATCAGCAGTCAATTCAATATTCAACATTAAAATAATAATGATAATAAAATCTGAATGTCCTGTTTTCTGATTTTTATTCTTAAGTAAAAGTAAATTGTGATTCTAAACGAACGATTTCTAACAAAGCAAACAATTAATTTTATAGATATCAGGAAAAAATTAATGTACGAATAATTAATAGATAATAATTAACTCTATACCAGCTCATAAGTTTATTCAAAAATAAAAAAAAGCGAAAACGATTTCAGTTTTCTGTTTCGAACTAAAATTTCATTATGTTTTTAGATGCATTAGAATTTAATAACTAGCGCTATTGTTCATCGTTAAGCCTTTGTATAGTGGTATTCAGAGTTTCTGGTGGTCGCGTGGTACTCTTACGACATTTGCTGGAAAAATATTCGTAACGAATCGTTCGACTCCACCCACACCATTCAACCAACATGGCGGATGGGTGGCATGCCAAAAATGAAAGACGTAATAATTAGGCATCCGAACTATTGAAAAAAAAAATTTGAAATGTAATTATTTATAGATGGAAGAAATCAATAAAGAATATACTGTATAAAATATTTCAATATATATTTTGATGAGCCATTGACAATGACAATGCCCAAGTTTGCAAATCAACATTATTTTTGAAAATCCATATTAGAAAGTTTTGATATCATATTATGAATATTGCTTTTATTTAATTTTGCATAGTACAAAGAAAGATTAGAATTTCAGCATAAACACCTAAAATATTCCCACTTCCTGAAGACGTTTTAACTCACACATTTAATTTACATATAAATCCAGTTAAACTAAATATAACATCAAAAATATTGTCAGTTGATTACTCTAGTTTAATTTACGGTTAATAATTAAATACAAAAGTAAATACTTTGCGTATTTTAAAGAAAAAAAACTGTAATATTATTTAATTAGCATATTTAATTTATTGAATAAAAAATAGTTTAAATCAGTAAGTTTTTGTTTTGCTGACTGAATGTTTAAGTAGCAATTGTTTTGTCATTGTATTACTGATAAAAAATGAACTGTAGTACGAGGCATGTTTTTTAAGTAAGTACCGTTTTGCAATAAAACCAAAAGTAGTAAAGATGGTGTCAAAATTTTTTTTATATTTTATTCCTGAAACATTAAGCTATTTTTCAACATAATTTCCTTGAATTTGTTTAAACGCATGTCACAGCGTTATATCAGTTTTTGTATACTGATGTCATAGCAATCAGCCGCCGGTGAAGACAACTAGGATTCAACCGCTGTTTTCCCTTCTTCGTCTGTTTCCAACCGTTTACCACCGAGAAACTCTTCCTGTGTACGGGCCCTAACGCAATGAGAGTCAGCAAAGTGGTAAAAAGGTGAGATTGTTCAAAGATGGGTGTGGCAATGTTCATGATGAAACAAGGTCGGGGCGACCTTCTGTAATCACAGATGATTTGGTACGCGCAGTTTATATCAAAATTCCTGCAGACAGGCGATGCAGGATTTCCATTTTGTCATTGGAAGTTCCACAAATGTGCTTCCTTAAAGAGTTTCTCGGTGGTAGACGGTTGGAAACAAACGAAGAAGGGAAAACAGCGGTTGAATCCTGGTTGTCTTCACCGGCGGCTGATTGCTATGACATTGGCATACAAAAACTGTTATAACGCTGCAAACAAGGAAATTATGTTGAAAAATAGCTTAATGTTTCAGGAATAAAATATAAAAAAAATGTTGACACTATCTTTACTAGTTTTGGCTTTATTGCAAAACGGTACTTACTTAAAAAACATGCCGCGTAATATTAAATAAGAAAAGACAATTATAATTTATTAAAAACCTATCTATATAAACTAATACTAATAACACCAGATGATGTTAACCGCTGTGTTAACGAAATCGATAGTGATAATGTTAATGTATTTATTTGCTTAATGTGTGCGGCGGCTTAATTTTTGATTTATTAATAATAAAAATTATTTAATGTTAATTCGTTAATCTTAATTTTACTAAGTTTATTAAGAATGCCAGAAAACATGCAAAAATAAACATAAGTATTTAAATATTTTATTCTAAACGTTTAAATGGTAACGAGTAAAACTGTAAAAATTGAAAAGAATCAAGCAACCGAAGCTATTTTTTACATATATTTATCAAACGTGAAGAAATCTAATTTTAATTTTAATGTTACTTAGGTTAAATTTGAATAACGTTAAATAGTATGTTATTAAACTAAGAATTTCCTTATTTTAGGATCTCAGAATACTTGGAAGGGCTTAAATTTGCAGAATTTTTAGTTCATGAATAATATGTCTTATTCAATTCAAAAATAACTGATCGGAGAAATAATATAAATGCCCAGTAAACGTTATTGACATATCAAATGCTTTAAGGTTTATCAGTTTACATTCCACGAAATAGTAGCGAAATATTATTCCTTAAAATAATTTAATATTCTACGCTGACTTTTATAAAGTAGAAAGTTTTACAAAGTAAGAGAATGCATAGTAGTTCTTACCTCGCCTTGAATCTGAAGGGGGAAGGTGTTCGTCGTCGAGGGAGGTCCGGAGAGCATCAAGCCTCACCCTGCAGCAGCCTGGTTCCCGTCAGCTTACCTGAAACAATGATAAAGAGTTGAACGAGTCAGTGTTACCAAGCAACGGGAAAGAACCCGCAAGATTACGCATGCGCCATTGAGAGAACTGATTCTCTCATATACGAAAAATCATTTTGAATTGAAGAACAGCTCTATTATGAGATGTTTAAGATTTGAATCAAATTCAATTGAAACTATAGCGAAGCATAAAAAAGTAATGAAATCATTAAACAAAATTTAAGGTTTATATATATATATATATATATATATATATATATAAAATATTAGAATTTTCTATGGCTTAGATTTATAAATTCAATTTCTAATAACTTAGAAATTATTTAAAGTTTTATGACCACCAAAAAAACTTATTTAAAAATTCCTAATAATATTTATAAACAATTCTGTATTTCCGTCCTAATAAGAAAGTAAGAAATCACAATATAATAATTTTGAAAAATAATAATGTATGTTGCAATTGCTTAATATTTCAGAAAAAAATTCAGTAAATCTATTCTTATTTTCATTCATTTGAATTTCGTTTCCGTTTTTTTTATTTATTCCGACAAGTTTAGTTCTTTAGATAAGAAAACACGAAGTAGTTGAAGGGACAAATGGGTTGGGGAGGAGGATTGGAATAAAGTGACTAATCATGCCTTCAGCTACCCACCGTACTATATGCGGATTCATCAAAGGATTTCCTTATTAAGCAAACCGTCGTGAAGCACCCAGACAGACTGGCCAAGTTCCGGATTAATCAGGGGGAAACAGAGATGGGTTTTTTCTCTTTAACTAAAGTTAAATGAAAGCTTCGAAAATGGGAAAATTGAAATGTCCTACTTTCAATTTTTATCTAGATTTTAAAAGCAATGCAAATAGTATTGAAAAGAATCGTATTATGATAATTTTTTTTTTCATAATTTCTGAGACAGAAAGAAAAAAGAAATTAGTTTTATAGGGAAAAAAAGTAGATAACGATGTATTGAATTTAGCTGTATTCAATTCTTAAAAAATTATTTTTAGTTTTCGCAATTGTCCCAAAAATTATAATTTAAGCTAGCTTAAAAAAAAAGAAAAAAAAGAAAACCAATTCTAATAATAATTTGCTCTTCATGAACTAATAAAATCCAAATAAAGTGTTCAATAAAGGGACAGTTCCTTACGGCGATTTCTCGATAATCACGGCGAACAGATAAAATAAAACATTCTTAATTCGAATATAAAATAATATGGATAAAACTAAAGATTCAATTTAAATGTAATAAGTATAAAGTTAATTATAACTAACTAAATTATAAACTAAAAGTTGAATTCTGCAAGAATTCAAAAAAAAAAATATTATGCCCTTGCAGAATAAAAAGAAATTTATTCGATAAATACAATTTTTAACTTAGAATCCTAAATATTAATAATTGTTAAAATTGATTTTTTTTAGCCGATTCTTTATTTGTATCAATTTGTTGTTCGAAATAACGGAACTACATAGATTTTCTTTTTATATTTTTTGTAAGAAGTTACAATAAATACTTTTTCAAAGTATCCAAGACTTTAATGCCCTAAAATTGCTCGATCAATGTCCATAAATTTTGCTTTTAGTCATTGCAAGGTGATTTTCTTATGAGAGAGGAGTGGCTTAAAATGCAAATGAATTTGGTAAAAATTACTTAAATCTGAATGGAATCGCTTACTACATCTTTCTTGAATACAGAATAATCGCTGCACCAAAGGACAATAATTGGATTCATGCCGTACGCCTGCAGTAGAGAAGGGCTCCTGCCGAAGAAGAGCCATTATTACCGCCAATGCAGTGATGAACGTCGAGATGGAGGAACAAAGGAATGGGGAGGCAGGGGGAAGGCAGAGATGAAAAAAAAAAAAAAAAAA
>JAFIDM010038120.1:0-17633 GCA_023159025.1 Thereuonema tuberculata | reverse complement strand
TCTCATCATTTATTTCAAATTTTTAAGTATTCATAAATGCTTCCAAATAATTTGGATTTATTTAAGAAATAAATTTAAATATTTTTTTCCTATATGCTCATTCAGCTATAAAAAGTCTTGAATAATATATGTAATTACATTTTACTATAGGATAGTAACCACTATAATACAGTACAGTATAATATTACATTACATAATATAATATAATTAGTAGTTACTGAAATGTATTATTATTTATAATTCAAAAACATTTTTTCTTTAATAATCTATTAATTCAAAAATTTAATATTCTGTTATTGTGAAAATTTTATTTTTCTGTATATTTTTTTTAATACATTAGTATGAAAATAAAAGAAGATTACAGACTTAGGAGAGCAAGAGAAGGATTCCATTTCTGGAATTGGAAAAAAATGATACAATTATAATGAAAAAGTATAATTAATTATATCTCAAATCCAAGGAATACCATCCTTTTAAGCATTGTTTTAAGCTGCTTTATATCTACTATTATTTTTTTTACTTGCTTTAATGGCACTGGATGAATTACGGTTTTTTTATCCTCTAGTAAACATATTAAGACATGAAAAGATAATAACTAATTAGCATTTAATTGAATAAGAAAATGTCTTAATATAATGTGGTTATAAAACAATGGTCTTTTTTTTTAAGCTGCTCATTTTTCCTATCTATTGGCCTTTGGCTGTCTCTCTCCTGTGTTGTTGGCGTCATTCCAAGGCGTAGTACCCGTACAGCATTGGGCGTGCCTTGAACCAAACCATTTGGCTGCGAACAGCATTCAGAAAGTATTATAATTTTTGTGAGAAATTCGCGCTTCAACTGCGCGTGCACATGAGTACGAAAGTAAGAAAGTAAAAATTTAAACTGGTAAACGTGTCAAATATAAAGATGGCTCAAAGTGAGAATAAGGTCACTTTATTCAACGGTAGGAATTATACCGTTTGGAGGATATATATGAAAAACTCTTTAATGAAAGATGGCTTATGGAAAGCTGCAAATCTTTCCAAGGAGGAAATAGAGAAAATTGAAGACAGAGTAGAAAAGAGAAAGATTAAAGATAAATCAGAACAGGCTTATGGAGCCATAGTAAATTTGTTACAGGACAGGTACAAATTACTAATTAAGGAAGAAAGTGATCCTTTTATTTTATTGAATGAACTAGAAATAAAGTATAATAAAGTGGACAAATTGAAAATAACTAGACTAAAAGGAAAAGTCTATGAAATAGCCAATTCTAAGAACAATCACAATATTGAAGAAATGATCATGAGTATTAAATTATCTGTTAGAGAGCTGGAACAGATCGGTGGATCTATTCCGGAAGATGAAATCTGTTGGATACTTTTATCTGGTTTACCTCCACAGCATGACACAACAGCCCAAGGATTAATGTTGTTGGAGGATACTCCTAAGTTTACATTTGATGTCCTGGTAGACAAAATATTGCACGATGTTGAAAGAAACAACAAAGAAAAAAGTGAACCAACTGAACTAGACATGTGCAGTTATAAATCAGAAACCAACAGAAATCAAGATAAACGGAAATGTTTCATCTGTAACGAGCATGGTCATATCGCAAGGAATTGCAAATTCAAGAAATCTAGTACTAAGAAAGGAAAAGTTGAGCATAAAGAAAAGAAAGGTGATCAGAAAGGCAATAAGTACGCAGGCGTAGTGACCGGGGCAACGGAACCACAATGTATGTTGGCGAACATGAAAAATCATGTTTGGTTGTTGAATAGCGGGACCACGAACCACATTTGCTGCAAACAGGATGACTTTGAAAATTGCGTTAAGCTATCTGAACCAATCAGTATCCATGGAGCTTCCATGAGTCCTATCAAAGCAGTAGGAAAAGGGACTGTGACTTTATTCTGTTATATAAATCGCCATAGGATTGTCACTGCATAATACTTACCATGTTCCTGAGTTGGGGGAAAACTGATCTCCTCCACTCAACCGGCTACTAAGGGTTTTATCCAAACTATGAAAGGGAACCAGTATATAGTGTCAGATAAGCAAGGAAAGAAAGTTGTTAAAGGATATCTCAACAACAGACTATTTCATGCCAAAGTGAGAGTTAAGCACGAGGAACATAAAGTCTACGTAAAATTAAATGACAATAGAGATACCTTGTGGCACGAAAGGTTGGGACACTTGTCTTATCAGAAGTTAAATAAAATAGTGAAAGACAAACCCATGCGAGGATTGGATATCAGAACTGTAAATGTTAAAAATGTGTGCGAGTCTTGTAAATTATGAAAGATAACAGTAGCACATCATCACAGGTTAAACGAGATTCGATCGAGTGAAACCATGGAATTATTTCACACTGATATATGTGGCCCCATACATATCAATAACATTTATGGATCACAATACATACTGACATTCGTTGACGATTTCTCCCGAAGAAGTTTTGTCTACTTGATCAAGTCAAAGACTGAAGTACCAGGGAAAATAAAGAACTTTATTGACTTCATCGAGAACCACATGAATAAGAAAGTCAAGCGTCTAATGTCAGATCAATGTAAAGAGTATGTCAACGATGATATCCGAGAATACCTGAGAAGGAAGGGCATCAAACATTCTCAATCCATTCCAAACAGTCAACAGAGTAATGGAATTGCGGAGCGTTTCAATCGCACTTTGCTAGACATCGCAAGGACACTGCTAATTGCATCCAAGCTACCTCTGAGTTTTTGGATATTTGCCATCGAGTGTTCAAACTATTTGATTAACCGAACACCCTGCAAAACACTCAAAGATAAGATCCCTTTAATAGCATGGAACGACAATAAATACTGTCCCAGTGTGAAACATCTGAAGAAATTCGGAAGCGTGGCGTATGTAAAAGTTCCGAAGATTAAAAGGAAATCTAAATTCCACGAAACAGGAATTAAAGGAATATTCGTGGGATATTTTCCTAAGGTGAGGGGATATAAAATTTGGATACCCGGGAAGCGTAGCATTGAAGAAACGAGAAATGCGTACGTGAACGAAAATTCATTAGGAATGGATATTCTCAAAGCAAAAGAAGTTACATCAGAAGAATATGTAGAAGCTTTCTCATCACAAAAGACTAAAACGGATGAATCAAGTGATTCAGAAGACGAAGAAAAGAAAACAGAACAAGTTCCTGAATCAGAAGATGAATCGGATGAATCCAACCACAGTAAAGATCAAGGTATGAAGCTAAGGTCAGGCAAAACTACAAGGCGACATGCAACTAGTATTTCTTCTTACCACATTGAGATTACCGAGCCCAAAAGTTATCGTGAAGCACTTAATTGTGACCAATGTGATCAATGGAAAGAAGCAATCGATGCTGAATTGAAAAGCTTGGACGAGCATGATACTTGGAAGTTTGTTAAAGTCCCTCAGTATGTCCAACCACTGTCAACACAATGGATTTTTCGAATTAAAAGACACCAAAATGGTAAAATCAACAAATTCAGGGCCAGACTTGTTGTGAACGGTTACACACAAAGCAGGTATTTAGACTACAACCAGACATATGCTCCAACACCTAGCATGAGTAACATCAGATTAATTCTAGCTGTTTCTACAGACCAGTGCTGGTTCATACAGCAACGTGATGTCAATACCGCATACCTTTATGGGAAGCTGGATGAAGAAATTTACTTGTCATTACCAGAGGGAGTCGTCTGTGATAAAATGAAATACGATGGCGTAAAGCTCCAAAAGGCTTTATATGGCCTGAAACAAGCGGGGAGACAATGGTTTAAAGAGATACGTGATAAACTATCCAAAATCGGATTCAAGGCTCTTAAATCTGAACCGTGAGTATATATTAACATCAAAGGAACCTCCAAAGTCATTCTAATAGTATACATAGATGACATCCTAATTCTAGGGAAAAACGAGGAAGATGTCAAAGTCACACTAGAGAGATTGGAATCCATATACAAGATAAAGAAGTTAGGAAACATCAAAGAGTTTCTTGGCATGAACATTGTCTACAATCAAGAGGTCGGAACCATGGATATAAGTCAAAACAAGTTTATCACTGATTTGTTGAGCGCGAATCAAATGCAAGAATGTAAAAGCGTCTCTACACCTTTAGAAGATGACAGAAAAGCTTCACGCGAACCAAGTAAAGAGTTAAACAGGCAAGAACAAACTACCTATAGAAGCATCACAGGCAGTCTCAATTATTTACGAAACACCAGTAGACCCGATATTAATTATGCGGTAAACCAATTGTCAAGGAATCTGACTAATCCCACAGAAGCAGACAAGATACATATGAAACGTGTGTTAAGATATCTTCAGGGATCCAAAGATTTAAAGTTGAGATATGCGAAATCTGAAGACCAGATGAAAACGTTTATTGATACGTCATGGGCGGATGACCCTACTGACCGCAAGTCAACGTCAGGATGCGTGATCACGCTTAGTAACGGGGCTATTCACTGGGCAACGAGGAAGCAACAAGTCCTTGCCAACTCAAGCCAAGAATCGGAATATATTGCGCTAGCTCTATCAGTGAATGAACTAAGATCAATGAGAAATATACTATTAGAGATCAAAGAAGAGAAATACGTGACTGATCCTAATATAATATTTTGCGACAATCAAGCTGCTATGAAACTAGCTTCAAGCGTTATAAACAAAAACAGAAACAGACACATAGACATAAAATATTACATCGTAAAGGAAGCTGTTGATAACGGAGAAATAATCCTAGAATATGTGGAATCTATGAAGAACATAGCCGATGGATTGACGAAACCTTTAACAGCTACAAAGTTGAATAAATTCAAAGCATTACTAGGATTAAGGTAATGATTTAAATATTTTCAAAGCAGAGGGAGTTTTGTGAGAAATTAAATTTTTCTTCTTGGTAAAATTAAATTAAAATTGGCTTCAAGGCTTTGAAATATTTTTTTTTTATTTTGTTCATTGAAACTAAAAGTTTAAAGTATGTTCTTTTGTTATGTGACGGCACGAACTGAAACAATGGATGTCTTGAATACAGCACGAATGCGTGCGTTATATTGTTTATGGAGTATTGCAAAAATGGCGTTACGAAAACAAACTGGAGACTAGCAACGATGCTAAGTTTGTGTAATAGAAAATCGGATAAGTCCAAATCCGATATTGCAATGGATTAAATTTGAGTTGAAGGATTATCTTGTATTCAATAAAAAGGCAGATGAGAATTACTTGTAGATTTAGGTTAATTCTTGATATTTGGCTAAACCTAAACGATGGAATCCCAAAGAGAGGTTATAACTTGGAAAGCGACCAATGCAACAGATGACTTGTTGATCAAAGGAAAATTCAGCAAGACAGTATCATCGCAATTAACGTGAGTTGACGAATAAACTGACGAATCGGCGCTGGCAGTTATTGTAAGTAAATTTTCTATTTACCTCGTCCATCTCGGAATTTGGAAGAAGGCCAACTCATAAGATTCGAACATTTGAGATGAAGATTTTCGAGAACAAACTCAAATAAATGTTAAAGAACTTTAATATTGAAACACAAAATACAGATGAATACATTGTTCGTGCATTGCAGAAACTGTAACGTTATTTATTACACGTAAAATTATTAATGCTAGGAATTATCGAATTCAAAAGACATTCAACTTAAGATAAATGAAAGATAGTTTCGACGAAAGTAAAGAACTATTAAGCTAAAATGTTTTTTAAGTTTTCATGCAAGATTATTTATGATAATTAGTAAGGAATTTACTATTAAAGACTATTTCGATGAAAACCAAGAACTATTAAGTTGAAGTATTCGTGTTATCATACCAGACTGTTTAAAATGATTAGTAAAGGATTTTACTATTAGAATGTTAAGTTAAAATGGATCAAAGAAGTTAATTTAACTTAGTCATTCATTCCAACATAATCCTGTTAACACACACATGGTGAATATGATAGACAACTATTACATACAAGTGTAAAGACAAATAGAATACTAGAAAGTTCAGTGCATTAAAGTACTTATGCATTATATTGAATTTCAGTTAATTTCACATATAGTGGGAAACCATTTTGTCAAATGTTTGTAACTTGGATAGTTAAAGATAAAAAAACTTTTGAATGAACTTCTAAGCATTAAAAGAAAAGAACTTTAGTTGATGGGGAATCCATTTAATTGAACTTTAAATCATTTGAAACAACTGTTTCGTGTTTTGTAGTTATTTGATTTTATAAAACATGTTAAGTCCATTCCAGTTTACTGCTTATTTATTTCTTACCTCATGTTGCCTAAATTTGCTCTGCTAAAACCAGTACATGCAAATAATTTAAGCAAACGCTACTTGAAATTTATTGTGAGGATCTTATTATTAATCCCACAATTTTCTCAGTATTAAAAAAAGGTATTTTTTTTTTAGCTTTCAAATGATATTAATTATAATAGTTGAAATATTTAAAAGTAGTATGATTAACTACTGAAAATGATAATTAAAAGACTACTACGGATGAAATCCGCTTTCCTTATTCTCATTTTAAATTTGCAGTACCTTTTATTTATCATAGTTTAAAAATTTATAATTTTATTGCGATTCACTTAATTGTTAATTTTTTAATTCCTAAGCATTTTTGCCAGTTTTTTAGCTTTTTATTTTATTAATGAGTTTGTTTTGAAAATCTTCAAAAATCCTAGATATGTTATCGATAAACTTTGTAATTAGTTGAAATTATATAACATATTATCACAATAATACTTTTTATATTATTAGTAACTTCATGTGTCTGATATGTAATTCGTATATTGAGATACTAAGAATTAAAAAGTTACAATTTGGAATTTTTGAATTGTAATTCTTTTAAAAAAAATAATTGCTGTGAGGGAAACTCAAAAGACAAAGAAAGTCCAAATTATCAAACCCATCCAATGAAAAGAATCTACTTCAGTATCACAAGGATATGAAAGGAAGAGTATGCATAATAAATAAATATCCAAATAATAAGAATCCCTTTCATGAGGGATTTTCCCACTCTGGATGAAATTACTTCAATATCTCAGCACTGTCCCTTCAGACTTCGACAGGCGACATTTACGAATTACATTACAAGGACTTATGCCATGTAATCAAAGTCTATGTTTTGGAGGGACGATTTCGTGAACCTCTTGTCCAAAACATTGTAATAATATTTACGAAAATGGTATAAATCCAATTCACTTTTAATCAAATCTAATAATATGTCATTAGAATGTGCAACAACTACGAATCACTGGACATCAATAACAACTCATGTTTACATCAACATGAAAGTTAACCGCTGCATTTCTTGAAATTTCTCCACAGAATCTACAGGAAGGATTTTCAAATATGGAGAATAGATTGTGTGATGTAAATAAATATGCAAGTTTCAAGAAGATACTGAACTTTATTGGCTGTTGCTAGAAATGCAACCATCGCAATTTCTTGAACTATTTTTACTTCGTAACAGATGCTTAACTGAGGGGAACTGATTTAAAGAAATTAATTGACAAAAATATAATTTGGAACATCATACGATCTTGTTGCTGCTAATAAATTCGTAGAATTGAGTAATGTCTAATTTTAACATAGGTTATTCACAAAATCAGAAGAAAGAAATCGAAAATAGTTAAAATAAACCTAAACTTAAAACAAAATTACTAACATTTTCCAATCATCATTTTTTTTATTGTTTTAAGTTATGTTTAACATCCAAAATTCATTACTTGATTATATTCTCCAGATTACAGCAAAGTAATCATTGTAAATTGCTGTTCAAATCCCTTGTTTAAAATAGCAGCAAAGCATTTGGATTTTATTCCTTTTTTCAATTTATTCTGCTTTAAATAAAACTTCTGAACTCCTTCACGATCCTTTTATGTGATATTGTTTTCAGTGATATTGGTACTTTCTGTTGCATCTCAATGGAATATTATAGGACTTCGAATTTTAAAGGGAAAAAATCCGTGTAGAATCTATTATCCTCCACGGTTGTCTCTGAACTCATTGTGACCGAAATGTAATTTCCAGGCAATGCGCATCTTTCCATCTTTTCATTTCATATGAATGGACCCGTCTCAGACTGAGAAACAATTGAAAAATTCCTGGCCAATATAAATGCACGACGACAATGAAGAGAAATCCTTGGCAGCATTTGCATTTTCACTCTCTCCTCTGACCCAAATTAATTCTAATCAACTTGTATCACCGGCGGCTGAATGAAGCTGCATTACCATTTAAATGGTCAGCTTACTAATGACCCAATCTTCGTGACTACATTTCATTAACACAGGACGTCGAGAATAACAATAAACGATCAGGGATGGCAGGGCGTCAAAACTATACCACCAATCCTGTCTTGCATGAATTTTGCACGATATACTTAATTCGAGTTAATTTGCAGCGGAAGCTGTCGCCCACCAAAAGGATATTTGTACCAGTTCAGTGAGAAAGTTTATAAACCGCATTTCGATTGCGCACATTCGTTTCTTTCAAAAGAGATCAGATCACAAAAATATGGCGGATGAATGTTATTTGTTTTTCTTTTTCTCGGATTTAAAGAATGATAATACATACAAAACTATATATTCTATAACTAGTAAAACCACAATCAAAAAATGAAATATTCAAAATCAAATGGAAAGTGAGTAGCATCCAGTCATTCTCCGGATGCAAATATACTAGTCACTGCAGAACTTCAGGAAGGAACAAATTGCTGGAGGATGATGCTCATATTGTTAGGCTGATATGACTTTACAAATATCATTAGCATATCGAACTAATATCATTGAGCTATTTAAGCTTGCGTTTGCAGACAGCCTCTACTGAACCACGTGTTTTAGCTGATGGTTCGGGACAGGAGTTAAAAAGCTTGTCTTTACTAATGTAGAAGAAACGCACTAGAATCAAACTTTCCTTGCAGATTGCCAGGAAAAGTTGAGTTTCAATTGAAGTTAAAAAGTTATCGTAGATACTTATTACTGCTCTCAGATCTTATTGCAAATTCCACATTGACTTATAGTCGAGATGAAGACCAGCTTGCAGAAAAGTTAATGATAAAGTTCATTGAAATTGTATGATTTAAAACATACCTAAACGGTATATAATATCGGAAGTAAATTGTGATGCTTCTTATTCAGAATTGTAATTATGCTTGTATTCTAGCAATGAAATATTATTTCTTGTTCAGTACAAAGACATTTTGAGCAATCCCACCAAGAGGATTAAAGAGAAACAACAAAACTATTATAAGCACTCGTTTTGAAAATGAAGTTTACTATCTGACAGTAGAATCAGAGACTTTGACAGAAGTGTTAATCACTTTAACAATATAATTAATAAATAATAAATAAATCAAAATTTTGATTTATTAAGTACTAAATTGTTGCAAAACTTATTCTGTAATTTTATAGTCGTTAAATCATACGATCTTGTTGCCAACTATGTTTCTTTTGGCTGTTGTTATGCTTTACTAGGTAGTAAATTCTAAAACATTCTTATCTACTCTTCCTTAATTATGAAAGAAATTACACTGAAGGTAGCGATTAAAACGCTGTAACTTTATGAATAACAATGAGAGATAAATTACACAGTTGGGTTTACAGTGACTTTAATATTCAATTAATCTTTTTCAGACGAAACTGTTCCTGAAAACTAACCAAAGTTTTCCACTCTATGAAGGTTTTATAGAACAAAAGTAAAAGTCAAAATTCAATGACAAAAAGTAGAAAAGAAAATTCTGTAAGTGATTATGGTATTTAATTTAATTCAAGTTTTGTCTTGATTTTTTCCTAACTCCATAAAAATTGTTGCCCTTTGCATGATATGTATCCTAGAAAATTTATTTTCAACAACTTTTCTACAATTTATTGAAAATTTTGAATAAATTTTTTCTTTTTTTTTTTTTGAATTCCTAACTTGATATTTTTTTTTTAGAAATTGTTTAGGCTTTAATAAATTCATAATACTGCTAGTTAGTTATATGTTAAATTAGAACAATGTAATTCTCAGTGCTTTAGAATAGTACAGTAACAACAGTGAGATAGCATTAATAGATATAATAGGAATTGATAGATTACTTAACAACATTAAAGATTCGTTGAAATAAATAAATAAACAATATTACTTGAATTTTCTAAGTTTACTAAAGATTCGTGATCTTTAAATATAAACACTGAAACTTCAATTTAATAAACAAATACTCCTTCAATATTAGAACTAACATCTTTAATAGTAATATTTCATTCAGCGGATTGCTGAAATTCTTCAGGCAAATAATCTGAGGTAAACAAATCTATTAACTAACAATTCTATTATTATACAACAAGAAGTTGCATTTGTGTATTTTGAATGTTATAAGTTAACTCTTACTAACGATTTCTATGTAAGTGATGTTAGAGTTAATGCATTTCTCTATCTCAGATTGTTTTTCTGAAGAAGTTCAGGAATCCGCTGAATGAAATAATTCCATTAAAGATGTTAGTTTTAACGTTGAAGGAGTATTTGTTTATTTGTCTTGCATTGCTTATATTGTTTATAAGTAAAATAAATAATTATAATTTATAATTTACATTTGATAATTCCAAGGGAAATCGTTTAGATTCACTGAAGAAGAATTCAGATGACAATAATATATATAGACTTTAAAACACAAAGTGTAATTCAATTCCGACACTTGACATTTATTACAAGCTGCAGAACAGATATGAAATCTCTTAATGACTATAAAACCAAATCAAAGTATCGATCTGCACTAAACAAAGATACAGCGTCAATTACGAATTTTTAGTTTCAGTCGATGGTTAAGCAGAATAACTTGAATGCTGGACCATTTTCTGGCTCAACCAGATAACTGATGTCTACTAAGTGTCGATGCAATTTTCCTTTTCGAATCGTTCACCTTTTTCTTGTGCTCTGTTCCCCCTGACTGTCCCGCTGAGATAAGCGTCATAATTTCCTACCCCTCAACTCCAGAGAAGTCGAGGGGAAGGAAAAGTTGACAAAGGTTGGGTGCTGAATTAATACCGAGTGTGATTCATCTCGAACAAAGGTTGGAAGGGCGGTAGGCTTACTCATCAGATCCACCCACAGCTTGGAGTTGAGCAGATACGCTAATAAAGGGCGCCGAGATACCAAATATATAAATGGATCGATAACACGCCATCAAGTGCATTGGTTTAATAGCAGGGACGTTTAAAAATATTATTTACTTATGCTCTAGTGAAAATGAAAGCTAAATGTAGGCCATTATTCGGAGATCAGGATAATTCAACACCATTTATTTATAATTTAAAAAGAAATTTCAACGATTTGTATTAGGAAGATATATTTATATAGACCTACATACAGTTTAAATCTAAAAAAAACTTAAAGAAAACAGTTTATAGGTATCTACTTTTATTTTTGTTCTCTAGATTATAAGCCATCATTTTTGTTAATGTAGTAGTAGTAAGATGCTAATAATAACATTGTATCACATTACTACTACTTGTAATTATTTTCAGACTATAAATTAACATAGGCTGCTTTTTAAACTTTCAGATTTTTTTTTAGCATATATCATTAATAGGAGATTCTTTAAAATCTAATTAAAAATAATTTTAATACTTTATTATTTAAGTTTGCTATTATTTATAATAAAATTAGAAAATTAGAAAAATTAACATTAGAAAAAATTAATAAGAATTAAAATAAAATTTTCAAAAAAGAATTTTTTTATTAAAAAAATTAATATCTTTTTTTATTTTAATTTATATTTTTTCTAAACAATCTAAATTATTATAACGATAGAAATAGCCTAAGAAATTTTAATTTCAGATTTAATAACATTTAAAAGTATTAAAATATTTTAATTTATCGCAGTTTTAATAAATTTACCTTGTAATCATCTTTTTAAATATAAAAATTCGAGTGTAATTTTTTGTAAACGTTAAAGGGGTCAAAGTTAAACAGTGGTTCCTGTTTTTGGAAAAATCAGTGCAATATCAGCAGTCAATTCAATATTTAACATTAAAATAATAATGATAATAAAATCTTAATGTCCTGTTTTCTAATTTTTATTCTTAAGTAAAAGTAAATTGTGATCCTAAAAGAACGATTTCTAACAAAGCAAAGAATTAATTTTATAGATATCAGGAAAAAAAATTAATGTACGAATAATTAATAGATAATAATTAACTCTATACCAGCTCATAAGTTTATTCAAAAATAAAAAAAAGCGAAAATGATTTCAGTTTTCTGTTTCGAACTAAAATTTCATTACGTTTTTAAAATGCATTAGAATTTAATAACGAGCGCTATTGTTCATCGTTAAGCCTTTGTATAGTGGTATTCAGAGTTCCTGGTGGTCGCGTGGTACTCTTACGACATTTGCTGGAAAAATATTCGTAACGAATCGTTCGACTCCACCCATACCACTCAACCAACCTGGCGGATGTGTGGCATGCCAAAAATGAAAGACGTAATAATTAGGCATCCGAAATATTGAAAAAAAAATTTTTAAATGCAATTATTTATAGATGGAAGAAATCAATAAAGAATATACTTGTATAAAGTATTTCAATATATATTTTGATGAGACAATGACAATGCCCAAGTTTGCAAATTAACATTATTTTTGAAAAAACATAGAAAGTTTTGATATCATATTATGAATATTGCTTTTACTTTATTTTGCATAGTACAAAGAAAGATTATAATTTCAGCATAAAATTTTCCCACTTCCTGAAGACGTTTTAACTCACACACTTAATTTATATATAAATCCAGTTAAACTAAATATAACATCAAAAATGTCGTCAGCTGATTACTCTAGTTTAATTTACGGTTAATAATTTAAGAACAAAAGTAAATACTTTGCATATTTTAAAGAAAAAAACTGTAATATTATTTAATTAGCATATTTAATTTATTGAATAAAAAAATAGTTTAAATCAGCTAAGTTTTTGTTTTGCTGACTGAATGTTTAAGTAGCAATTGTTTTGTCATTGTATTACTGATAAAAAATGAACTGTAGTAATATTAAATAAGAAAAGACAATTACAATTATTAAAGACCTATCTATATAAACTAATACTAATAACACCAGATGATGTTAACCGCTGCGATAACGAAATCGATAGTGATAATGTTAATGTATTTATTTGCTTAATATGTGCGGCGGCTTAATTTATGATTAATTAATAATAAAAATTATTTAATGTTAATTCGTTAATCTTAATTTTACTAAGTTTATTAAGAATGCCAGAAAACATGCAAAAATAAACATAAGTATTTAAATGTTTTATTCTAAACGTTTAAATGGTAACGAGTAAAACTGTAAAAATTGAAAAGAATCAAGCAACCGAAGCTATTTTTTACATATATTTATCAAACGTGAAGAAATCTTATTTTAATTTTAATATTACATAGGTTAAATCTGAATAACGTTAAATAGTATATTATTAAGCTAAAAATTTCCTTATTTTAGGATCTCAGAATGCTTGGAAGGGTTTAAATTTGCAGAATTCGAACTCTTATTCAATTCGAAAACAACTGATCGGAGAAATACTATAAATGCCAAGTAAACGTTATTGACATATCAAATGCTTTAAGGTTTATCAGTTTACATTCCACAAAATAGTAGCGAAATATTATTCCTTAAAATAATTTAATATTCTACACTGACTTTTATAAAGTAGAAAGTTTACAAAGTAAGAGAAATGAGTAGTAGTTCTTACCTCGCCTTGAATCTGAAGCGGGAGGCTGTTCGTCGTCGAGGGAGGTCCGGAGAGCATCAAGCCTCACCCTGCAGCAGCCGGGTACCCGTCAGCTTACCTGAAACAATGATAAAGAGTTGAACGAGTCACTGTTACCAAGCAACGGGAAAGAACCCGCAAGATTACGCATGCGCCATTGAGAGAACTGATTCTCTCATATACGAAAAATCATTTTGAATTGAAGAACAGCTCTATTATGAGATGTTTAAGATTTGAATCACATTCAATTGAAACTATAGCGAAGCAAAAAAAAAGTAATGAAATCATTAAACAAAATTTAAGATATATATATATATATATAATAATAGAATTTTCTAACGCTTAGATTTATAAATTCAATTTCTAATAACTTAGTCATTATTTAAATTTTTATGACCACCAAAAAACTTATTTAAAAATTCCTAATATTTATAAACAGATCAGTATTTCCGTCCTAATAAGAAAGTAAGAAATCACAATATAATAATTTTGAAAAATAATAATATATGTTGCAATTGCTTAATATTTCAGAAACAAATTCAGTAAATCTATTCTTATTTTCATTCATTTGAATTTCGTTTCCGTTTTTTGATTTATTCCGACAAGTTTAGTTCTTTAGATAAGAAAACACGAAGTAGTTGAAGGGACAAATGGGTTGGGGAGGAGGATTGGAATAAAGTGACTAATCATGCCTTCAGCTACCCACCGTACTATATGCGGATTCATCAAAGGATTTCCTTATTAAGCAAACCGTCGTGAAGCACCCAGACAGACTGGCCAAGTTCCGGATTAATCAGGGGGAAACAGAGATGGGTTTTTTTCTCTTCAACTAAAACTTAGCGAAGTTAAATGAAAGCTTCGAAAATGGGAAAATTGAAATGTCCTATTTTCAATTTTTATCTAGATTTTAACAGCAATGCAAATAGTATTGAAAAGAATCGTATTATGATAAATTTTTTTCATAATTACTGAGACAGAAAGAAAAAAGAAATTATTTTTATAGGGAAAAAAAGTAGTTAACGATGTATTGAATTTAGCTGTATTCAATTCTTAAAAAATGATTTTTAGTTTTCGCAATTGTTCCAAAAATTATAATTTAAGCTAGCTTAAAAAAAAAAAAAAAAGAAAACCAATTCTAATAATAATTTGCTCTACATGAACTAATAAAATCCAAATAAAGTGCTCAATAAAGGGACAAATCCTTATGGCGATTTGTCGATAATCATGGCGAACAGATAAAATAAAACCTTCCTAAATCTAATATAAAGTAATATGGATAAAACTAAAGATTCAATTTAAATATAATAATTATAAAGTTAATTATAAACTAAAAGTTGAATTCTGCAAGAATTCAAAAAAAATAAAAAATTATTATGCCCTTGCAGAATAAAAAGAAATTTATTTGATAAATACAATTTTTAACTTAGAATCCTAAATATTAATAATTGTTAAAATTGGTTTTTTTCCAGCTGATTCTTTATTTGTATCAATTTATTATTCGAAATAACGGAACTACATAGATTTTCTTTTTACATTTTTTGTAAGAAGTTACAATAAATACTTTTTTAAAGTATCCAAGGCTTTTAATGCCCTAAAATTGCTCGATCAATGTCCATAAATTTTGCTTTTAGTCATTGCAAGGTGATTTTCTTATGAGAGAGGAGTGGCTTAAAATGGAAATGAATTTGGTAAAAATTACTCAAATCTGAAGTAATTTGAAAAGAGCACCGGTCTCAACAAGGGCAAAATCTAGACAACCAACGAAAAAAAAAAAGGAAAATAAAATAATATAAAAAAGCTGTGAGAGAAAAAAGAACAGTGTATGTAGAGATGGAAATGAAATTAGAAAAAGAGAAACTAACAACTTCTAAATATTGAATCAGAATTTAGAAAATAAAGTACACTGATCAAATTGGAATTTCAATTTAAATTCATGACTGTGATTCAAAATTAAAATTCATACTCACTGAAATAATAAACTTATTTTAGATTTAAATATTAACTTTTAATATTAAAATAGTACTAAATAACTTTTTATTTTTTATCTTTTAAGTTATTTCAAAAATACTAATATTTATGGTATTTTATAAAAAAATGGTTTATAAAAATACTGATATTTATTTTAACGATGGTTTATAAAATACTTATATTTATTTTTAAAAGTTTAGAAAATACTGAATGTATTTTTCTGATACAAACTGGAAAAAAGAAAAGTACTAATTTGAAAATTTAAAATTATAAAAGAAAGTTAATATCTTTAAATTTATACTTGAAATATATTTTCGCGGTAAATACTTCCTTTTAACAGGTTATTTGACCGACTTTTTTTTAATGATTTACGGTATTAACTGAATTTTTAACATTGTATCGTTTTTGATTTCCCTGGGAAGTCTTCATGAAAATGCTTAGCAGCATTACGTTGATTTGTTAAAAAAATGCTATCAGTTTATAGCCGAATGTATTCATCCTTTTTTTATTTCTCGAATCGACTACCAATAATCAATGCTCCAATAAGAGATCATTGGAGCAGAATCAAATTATTATTCAGTAATTTATAAATTCACTCGGCCGTTTGAATTCCTCTAGCATTACTGTTTTCCATTAAGGATGTCACTTTTCCTATATTTCTCTTTTCTTAAAAAAGATTGAAATAAAACCAAATATAAAGTTCAATTTAATTACAGTAATTAGAAAATTGGCCTGTCAACTCTAACCTCTACTTACTCTGCGCTTTGCACATTTCAGCTTCATTAAATCGATTATTAAATATTGATTGTTCATTTACAGAGATAGATTTCATTTCAATCAGTAGATCACTGCCCATATTCACAGTGAATTGTTTGAACTCACAACAAATACAGTAGAGTGGCTTTCAGATTCGGTTTCTTTAAATGTACTTTACTTTAGTTTTTGCATATAAAATCTATTTTAATTTAAATAATTAAAATAAATGCATTTTAACGTTTAGAATCTTAGCCATTAAAGAATTTATGCTTATTGGATTGTATATGAAAACTTATCAATGAAACTTTTCAAAAGTATTATCAGAGTTTAGTTAAATTTTAGAGAAATTACGGATTCAAACTGAGGTTACTTTTACAATATTTTTTGTAATCCATAATAAAAAAGAGCCTGGTAAGAATGTTTGAAATTGCTAAATTTACATCATTGGCTATAAATTAAAATATGGATTACATTGGCTAGATTGTGTACTGAAATGTGATGGCACTAACGCCATTTAGAAAGCAAATCTACTTACGTTGTTGTAGTGCAAAGATTGCTATTCGACTTCACTGCACCAAAGGAATTGGAACCTCCTATGAGTCTTCGGTTTCAATTTGAGAGACATTAGGATGCAGATTTGAATGGCGCGAAGCAGGCGGACAGAAGCCCCACAACACAGAAAACCTAGAGCACCACAGATATGTGTTTCGCCGACGCTAAATTCTCAAGGGTCAATGCGAATTGAGGAGACGCCAATGGCGTAGCACCACCAATCACGGTTTCACAAAGTTCTGAACAAGCGTCGTTTCGAAAAAACACACCCGAATCTTTTTTTGTTTTTGGAAAAAAGGGGAAAAAAAATCACAGGCACGGCATAGGGCTCCAATTTCAAGATGGCAGCGTGGAGGATCTCTGCAGTGGAGACGGTTTGCTATGGCGGCCGTTGTCGAACAGGCATTCGGCGTTCAAAACAAAGGTGAACGAGCCAAGCCGACGGCGACCGGAGATCGCCGAATGGAGACCGGAGAGGGCGCTACGGATGACCACTGAACACTGAGGGCTAAGAATCACCGCAGTCAAATCACTGCCGTGTGCTTCTTGCTGCTTCTGTACAAAGTCAACTTTCACGGGTATTTGCTTACTAGTTTTTCCAAAGCGTTATTGTTAAATTGTGCGCCTTCTTGGAA
>JAFIDM010038119.1:2576-25386 GCA_023159025.1 Thereuonema tuberculata | reverse complement strand
AGCATTTTTCATTTCAAATTTTTAGCAATGACAAAATTTATAGAATTTTAGACACTAATGTAATTTGCATTGCCTAAATACAAGACTTGTAAAAATAATATCAACCAACATTTAGTCTTAGGAAATAAAAATTAATTCTAATAATATTTCTTTTATGTATTATTATAATAAAATTATCCTGAAATACTGTATTGTTTGAAATTGGGTGTAAAAATGTAATGTTGAAATTTGAAAATCAATTTATTTTTATTAATTTAGAATTTGGTTCCTTATTGTATAACATAAAACTTCAAAGAATGCTTTTTTTTCTGTATTTAATTGAATTTACATTTTATTTGAATAAATGATAAAGTTAAAACCATTTTGTTTTCATTACATTAATAAAATTCAAAATCGTTTTATTAATATCAAGGAATAACAATCATCCCAGGCCTGCAAAATTTAGGTTCGTAAAAGCTTTTTTTTTTAAATTTACACTGAATTTATAGTTGGGGGAATTTAACGTGCAAAATTGAAATACGAAAAAAGGAACAAAGAAAATGCATGTTTTATTCATGCCTTGAGTTATCATCAACAGGGATATGAGTCAGCTGATGAGTCCTAATTAGAACAAAACAGCTTCCCAGATTCATGTTGATGATAACTCGAGGCGTTAATGAAGATGTGCATTTTCTTTATTCCTTTTTTCATGAATGGATAGTTTTTTGGAGTGCAGAATCCAAAAATGACCTTAGCATTTCTCCATCACGTACAGTTCATTCATGTAATGCATTGGCATTTTTAGCTGGGCATATGTTGCCTATTGAAATTAATAATGGAAAGTGATGAAATAAAACATGTTTTGTGGCAGTTACTAGATATATTTATATACAAATAGTGTTAATAGTTGACTACTCTTTATCTTAGAGGCTGTTGAGTGCCTTCTTCTTTTGCCTGTAAAGCTACATCTAACCATGGATATCAGACCTTCCCTTGGCAAAATGCCAAGAACTGTCGATTTGTGTTGTAGGGGTCAATTGGTGTCAATTTCTGGAGCGATTAAGGGACAAGAATTTTTTTTTTATATTTTTAATATAAGGAAAATCTTTAACTGTTAAGCAAAATAGTTACAATTTTAAAAACTATAATGTTCACAAAATGAAAGCTAATTTTTATAATAATAAACAAACAAGATCAAACTTCCCGTGCGAAGGATTGACTACCCTATTTTGGAAATGGATTCGCCTTCTGACATGCGCAGAAGTGTCAAGGGGTCTCTTATTCGTGGTCGGACAGTGTGTTGCTTTTCCTCTTGTGCAATACTTCTGGATTTTCAGTGTAGCATTAAGTCTCCCATCGTATTATCATTCCACCAATCCTGGTATCTTCTTCCATTTTCTTAATATCTTGATGGAAACATTCTCTCTGTTCTTCACTCACTGCATCAAGATTTAAGCCTTAAGTGTGCATTCAAAAAGTGAATGATTATGCTCACTGAGCATCCCAAAGTTATGAGTTTTGCCAGTTTGTTCTCAACTATGACTATGTAGTCACTGTCCTTGTTGTTTCCTAGGAACTTAGTAAAAATGCTTTTGAAAGCAATCAAAGTCTTTTTCAAAATCTTTCATCGTAACCAGGAAGTTTTCATCTGACATCAATTCCTTGTGTTACTGGTCCGTCAAAAATGTCACCTTTTAGCTTCTGATAGATGAGGAAACTTCATACAGAAGTTAAACCAGTTTCACACTTTTTCATGAGTTTCAATTTTATATGGAGTGGTGGCAGAATTATTTTCAGTGAGTCTTTGAGGCTTTTAATGAAAGGTGTTTTTCCTCCCAATGTTGAACTCTTGCTTGGCTGTCCCACTCACATAGGAAATACGAGAGTTTAGTATATCCTCCCTGCTGACTGAGAATCATGCACAGTACTTTAAGATCTCCACAAATCATTCAGTCGTGATGAACTTTGTATTTTTATCTTTGTTAGGACCAGTTCTCATAACTTTTTTTGCAATATATTGAGTGACCAACAAGTATTGAAGTGCACTTGTTCCATTGTGCACCTTTTAGACTTCTTTTAAAGGATCATTGGAAATATGACAAAAGTTTTTCATAAAGGGATTGACGATTATAAAAAGTATTCACTTATTTTAAAGATTTAAAGGAATTGTTAAATAGCCTCCATTCATTGACTTTGTACTCAATGCCAAACTTGTGCATCAGACCAGCAGTGTCACTGCAATAACATACTACGTCACCTTCTGTGAAAAAGTAGGAAGTAATTTCCTGTTCTCTGTTTCTGTGTAAGCTGCCTATAAATTCTTTTCTTTTAATCGAGACTGAGTACAAACATATCCTAAATCTGTCATTACATAATTGAGTTCAGATTGACTTTCTTCTTCACTGAAAATCAATATTTGAATCAGATTTACCAGATGGATCTTCTAATATTTCTAGAGGAATAGGTAATAGATACTGGAAACTGGACCATGAGAAACCGGGTTGTAGAGCTGATGGAAGGTTACAAAATAACTTTCTTATTCTTGGAATTATAGCCTTTAAGATCACAACAGCAAAAATAGTTGTCATCACTGTGATTCTTTTGACTCCCTCCAAATCATTGGGACACCAAATCTGAAAACCTTGAAAGACCATGCCCTCAGATCCTTCACACAAACAAAACAAATGCATGGTTTATCTTAATCTCCCATCTTCAGTCCAAAGTAGGCGTGGTACACTTTTCTAATAAAACCTATAACATTGGTTTGATGTTTCTTTATCACAAATTCTCGACAAATGTAACAAAAGTTATCTGGAAAATTTACATAACCTTGTTTAGCCATTTCTGACAGCAAACACAATACAAACAAAAATAAGGATGTTAGAAAATGACAAAGCATCAATCACTTTATCACAGCTTTCTAGACTTCATATCCAAAACTAATATTTTAGTTCAAAGAATAACCATCATGAGTGCTGGTAAGTGAATGATTTTTATTTCGGCAGTAATAAAAATTTAAAAAAGGCACAAAAACAGAGGATTAACGTATAAATATTAATTAACAGGCTAATAACTATGTTTTATAACTCTATAGTTATGTAATAAAAATTGTATAGATAAAATACATTTTTAACATTTTTTTTCCTTTCAGTAATTTCTGAACTATCCATAGTTGTGAAGTAAGCAACAATATATATAAATATAAGATTTGTTACTATATTTCAAGTTTTGCATTTTATTTTCAATAATAATACAGCACTAAAGTAATATTAAAGAAATAGTTCTGATAATTTTAATTGTGGAAAGAAATCTAAATATCTGCGAAATTCTTTCAGTTATTAAAGCTTAATAGTTTACATTGTAATTATAATACTAAAATAACAGCAATAATAATGAAATATAGTAACAAAGAATAATTATAATTTAAAATAAATTCATTTTTTTATTAAACATATATTAGAAAATGTTTAAATAATTGTTAGGATATTATTTATATCTCATATTAATAACAGGAAAAATGAATATTTAGAAATAATTTTTTTTTTGTAAAACATTTAAATAACTATTTTGAGTAATAAAAGTTATTTGTAAATTGCAAATATTTATTTATTTTTACAATATTCATTTAATATTTATCTTTAAATGTACCGATTTTGGTTTATATATTTATAAATAAATAATTCGTCTACTAAAGAACTATAGTATTTATCAGGCCCGAGATGTTTTTTAATTTAAAAGTTTTATTTGCTTTTATGATTATTTTTTGCTTTTCTAATCCATTTTGTTATGTTTTACGAAATAAAAATAGCCCTGTATATTTCTTAAAATCGTGTTATCTAGGATACTAGATGAAAATTAGTAATGTTTTTATTTTTTTCACGGAAATTATTCGTTGTCACTTCTATTAATAATCACGCCGCTAGGTGGTACCACTGTACTTGTCGCTCGGCTTCCTTTGTTGAGAGATTGAACCATGGAGTAGTAATTAATGATTACTCCATGATAGAGCTCTCACGCCGTCGTATTACATCATCTTTGTTAAAAGGTACAGGTATTGTGCCACTAAATTGTTAACATGACGTCACATCAAGAGCTTAAGTCACATCAGTGTCAATTTTGTGAAAAAACATTTTCCCAATTGAGCGGACTAACTGATCACACCAGAACACATACAGGTGAAAAACCTTACGTTTGTAAAATTTGTTCAAAAAGCTTTTCGAAGTCGTGCAACTTAAGTAGGCACATTAGAGTGCATACAGGTGAAAAGCCATATAAGTGTGAGTTTTGTGAGAAAAGCTTTTCCCATTCCAATAATTTATCTGACCATATTAGAATACACACGGGTGAAAAGCCACACAAATGTGAATTTTGTGGAAGAAGCTTTTCGGTATCGAGCGATTTAACTAAACATATGAGAACACACACAGGGGAAAAACCGTATCAATGTGAATACTGTGAAACAAGTTTTGCAAAATCAGGCAATTTAACTAAACACATTAAAAGGCACACGGGTGAAAAGCCACACACTTGTTCAGTTTGTAACAAAAGTTTTATCGATTCGCACAGCCTAACTGATCACACCAGAACACACACTGGCGAAAGACCATACGAGTGCCAGTTATGTTCAAAAAAATTTACAAAATCAAGCAATTTAGCTAAGCACCTTAGAACACATACAGGTGAAAAACCATACAAGTGTGAAGTGTGTGAAAAAAGCTTTGCACATTCAAATAATTTATCTGATCACATTAGAACACATACAGGTGAAAAACCATTTGTGTGTGAATTTTGTGGAAGAAGTTTCTCACTTTCGACCAACTTAACTAAGCATCGCAGGTTACATACAGGTGAAAAGCCCTATAAGTGTGAAGTTTGTGGAGACAGTTTTTCAATTTCAACCAATTTAAACAAACACATGGAAATACATGCAAGTTAAAAAAAAAAAAAACTGTTCCGAAGAAGCTTAATTTGAACATATAGAAATGAAAATCTGTGTAAACAGGAATTTTGTGATAGAGAGGAAAAAAAAAAGCTTTTCATTATACAGCTGAATTAAAAAGATCTGGTTAAATATTTAACAATATTTAAAGAGAAGTACTGGATAATTAAAATCAAAAGATGACAAAGAAGCTATTTGTATCCTATATTCCTTCAGTGTAATGAAATTAAAATATCTATTAAGACATGAGTATCCCAATATCAAAATGTCTTCTGTAAGGAAAAAAAATCTCTTGTTTCCTTAGATTGATTTGTAACTTTTACAGACAGTGGGCCGTGCGGTCTTGGCGGCCAGTGCGCCAGTACCTGGGTTCGAATCCTGGCAGTGGCATGGTTGTTTCAATTTCCTTTCCTGTGTTGTCCAGCCTCTTCTTCACTTTCTCTTCGGTCTGACGTCATTCCTTAATGGCGTCCTGGGGAAGGCCACGGGAAACCACCCCAGTATCTTTCCCTTGAAATTCTAGGGAGTCTGCTAGGGGTTCGCCATCTTGGGAACACTAGCGCTCCCTGGAACACGGAGGCTTCGGATACGAAGCGCGCACTTCGGTGCGTATCGGCAACAACAAAAAAACAGACAGTGGACAGTGAATAAAGAAAATTATTTATCCAAAGAATTCTAAGAAACCATCCTGAAAAGTCGAATGGAAGGATCTTTGTGTGGATTTCTTTCAGCCTTCAAAATCACCCTGGATTTATATTGTGCATTCATTCCAACCCATGTGTATCCTCTTGACAATAGGTTTTCCATATCCCTCCAATATATTAACATTAATCTTAACTTTACCTGTTGATGTACCTCAATTAATATAAAAATGTCTTCTGAACAAAGTCTTTCTTCCTTAGATTGTAATTTGTTTCTTAAATCTTTGTAATTCTAAAAAGCTATTATATTTTTATAGTTTATTTTGTGCTTTTATTTATTGGTTTAACAAAAAAACTATTAGTAAATAAAATTAGCCATGTTCATGGATTAAAAATTAGATGGTGTTGCATCATTTGTAGTAGTTTTCAAAAAAGAAGGGTTGGCCATATATGGTCATTATGTAGCGATCGATTTGTCTGGAACAAAGGTCACCAGTCATGACGTCATCAACTTGAACTCTAAGCAGTCAGTCCAAGATGGCGTCGTGTTGTGATCGCATAAGTGTGACCAAGAAAGGACAAACTTTGCGTAGCCAAGCAAGGGGAATAGTGTGGAACGTTTGTAATTTTTTCACTTTTAATTATTATTATGTATTTGTGCCTGTAGAAAATACAAAAACCAGGATGTTTTCGTAATATTTATAAGATTCAGTTATGGATTTGAGCAGTAGATGGCACTGTTACGTCCTGGAAACATCAATCTATAATGAAATTACTTCATCAAAAGCTCTTCTTTCAAGAACTGAACTGTAGATACTTCTTGAAAATAAGTTGCATTTCATTCTAAGTAACTTAACACACTTACTAAAACAGATTTAAGCTTTGGCCAGCATCAACGTAGCGCCAATCTTATTAATATAGATTTTAACATAGATATTTAATATTCATCTGATTCACGATTGCAGCAAAAGTTGATGAAGTACTTACTCTGCATTCCTTTTATACTTCTGGAAAACATTTATTAGAAATTTGAATTTTGATAGACGACTGTAGAAAAATGCACTATGGATTGCAAACGAATAATATAATATTTTATAATAGTAAATTCCTTTACTATTATAAAAAGTGGATCCAGTGGTTGAGGTGCTGCAGTGGAGGAGCCTGGGTGAAATTCTGGCAGTGGCTGGTGTTTTTTTCACGGTTCCTCCAGAGAGACCCTTGGGTTTTATTCAGTGAAATGGTTTCTTACTTGGCGGGTGAAGGCATTGGGTTGACTATCTCACCTCTACTAGTCCTGTTGGTCAGGAATCACTGGTAGCCTAAACCTCCCTTGCATCCAAGGGCCTGCATGGCTTGTAGTAGTACAGCTTTATCTTTTTTAACTATTATAAAAAAATTGTTCATAATTTTTTAATTTTTTTGAATAAATATCTTTAGCAACTTGTATTTTATGGAAAATGTTTGGTCTGTACTGTACCATCAGATATTCACATTCATCTCGTCATATAATTGATTGATAAATTATCTTAGTGAGGATACTCTCCTAAACTTATCCACTGCATTCTGACTGATTCTTCATTAGGACTTTTGTTATAACATCAGCTCGTGAACATGCCATTTCACATTGTTTTTTTTTTTTTTGTTTTTTTTTTGTGTGTGTAACGACATTGATAGTTTTTACCACTTAACTGATTTAGCTACAGTCAAGTCCCATCGGAATGGGAACTATTGCTCTTCTATGATGGTGACATATTTAAATTTGTAGGAGGTTACGGTTGATTTTGCTATACACTTGCATTGCTCAACATGCAAAGCTGTATTCAAAATTGAATTCGTACTTTCCATGTGTTCAGTTTTATAGTGACAGCTAAGTTATAATGCATATTTCGTATACTAAACATATTCGATAGCTTAGAAAATTGTTCAATATGCTGTATGAAGGTCTTGCACATTGACTCATGTAATACAGTGTATTGGCATACTTCGCACAAGAATTTCAAGCTTTTGTTAAGGAATGGAGTCCCAGTCTTGCACAAGAGAGTTCTAGATGGTGGACAATATCCCACAACACATCTCTTGTGTTTACCCAGTTATATCGGGAGATCAAACTAAGTACCAGGTATCATCTTTTTCCAGATTGTCCTCTACTAGTATAGTTGCATTCGACAGCATGGAACATAAAGAAGTGTACATCAGGAAACGATTTATTCAAAGAAATTATAAGTTTGCAAAGAATATGGTAGTCGATGTTTCACCAGGAATCAGAAAATTGATGCTCAAGATGAAGAAAATAAAACTCCCCTGGGCAATCTGCAGTGTTGAAGATTACACTGTGATCACAAGATGCTTCAAATGTTGTGGTTTCGGACACACATCTAAATTCTGCAGAAATGAAGAGGTGTGTCCCATACGTGCAGGTGATCACAAAAAAGTGGACTGTGATAAAAAATTAGAAAAGAAATGTGTAAATTGTACTCAACAAAATGAGAAAATTGGAAGTAAAGATAGATTACTCCCAATTGATCATGAAGCCTTTGATCCAAACTGTGATAAACTAATAAGCACTATGAAATTTATCATAAGTAAAACAAACTATGGCTAACCTTGCACAATCTGTGATAAATATAAAACAAATTAATTTACACAAATCCAAATCGGTGACCCCAAATGTAAACAAGCTCGCTGAATTGTATAAACTAGATGTCATTTTGGTACAAGAACCTTATTATCAAAAAGGTAAAATAGTTGGGATAAACAGCAGTTATACTGTTCTAGCAATAGGAAATGAATGTGTGAAATCAGGCATCATTTTAACTAATAACAAAATTAAAGGTTTGTTAAATACACAGTTCTCTTCTTATAAAACAATTATTTTGGACGGGAAATATAATGGTAGAAATATTAATATTGTTTCATCTTCCTTTGAACCAGACTGTGATATAAACGTAGATTTAAGAAACATGCAACTTTATTTAGAAAGCAAGAAATCTTTTAATCTTATCTGGGGATTGGATTCTAATGCTAAGTTCAATTTATGGGGTAATAATACAACAAATAAAAGAGGTAGATTGTTCACGGAATTTTGTGCCCATCAAAATTTAATAATTGTTAATGAATTGTCAAGACCTACTTATGAATCTAGTATTGGTAGTAGCTGGATCGATCTCACAGTTACACAGTAACTTGAATAATTTACATAATATAACAAATTGGAAGGTCTTAGGAGATGACACACTATCTGATCATAAGCAATGGCGCAGATGAGATACCCTCTATTTTAGGAAACAAAATATATAATACAAAAAAAGCAAATTGGAAAAAATTTAAAACCTTATATAAAGAGCAGTCAAAAATCTTATGTAATAATTTAAAACTCTGTAATTCAAAATATGACATTGAAAAATTTGTTTATTTATTTAATAAAACAATTAAGTATATTACAAATTGTTGCGTGATTGAAGTATAAATTATAATTTAATTAATTATAGTAAATATAATAAGCAAAATATTTGCTTGAAAATAATTTTTTTTTTTCCCACCGTTGAAAGAGTCAACTGGAAAATTTACATATTTAAATTAGTTAGTCTACGTAACAAGAGGTTACGTTAGAAAAGGTGAAGTGGAGCCTCATTCTGAGAAATCAAGAGAGGATCGGACAAGCGAATCTGATAGACAGAAGCGAGAGAAGGAAACGGAGAACTGACAGTGGCAAACAGTCAGAGCCAGTTAATGATTATAAGAATCAAATGGAGTACTGTATTATTAGTATTCATTACCCGAAGATAAAGGGAGCTACAGCGTATTTAATCCTAAAGATTAATTATTCTCCAAGTGAAGTCAAAGCTATTCTCCAGCGAGTCTAAAACCTGGAAATAGGGAAGACAAGAAGTAAAAGGACAAAATGATTCTTACCGAGGATTCCGGAATTTTGGAGTGTTTCAAGATATTAAACTATAGGAAGAAATCCGACTAATTCGGAGGATATAGAAAGAACTATTATTTATTGGAAGAAGATATTCCATAAATTTAATTTCCACGAAGTGAAAGCCTTTGGCAAACCTGAGTGAATAGTGCCGTCAGAATTTCTGGAGCTGCCCCGTTCCATTGCATACTGGGTAGGAGAAATCATCTGATTACAAGTAGAGCACCATTTTCAAAGCAGTTAGTGAAGGCGGATTCCAGAGATACCGTTGAACAGGAACAACCGAAGACTGGCAGTGGGACGAATTGCTTCAACTAGATTTAAACGACGCCTAGGTGAAAAGCCATTGAAGACAACAAACTGTGAGTAGCAAATTATTATTCCATTTTTGAGGGAACCCGGCGTTCGTAAACGCAGTCTATTGCGAAGACACAGTTTCCAAGAGTGTTTCCTCGGCAAAGAACTTTGAGTTTAATACTGAAGTTAAAATTATTATATCACCCTGGTGTAAAGTTAGTGAAGCCATTGAAGTTAATTCGAATGAAGTGATCTTCAGTGCGATTAAAGATATAATATTATTCACAGAGGTGAAAGTATTTAAGCCATTAAATTTCGTAGATAGGATTATTCATTCAGGTGAATTGTTAAGCCATTAGCTCGTTTCCATTAGTCACAGAGCTGAATAAATTAATAAGCCATTAGTAGATTAGATAGTGCATGATTATTAAAGAACTAAACTCTCGCATTATTAAGAATAAGGAAATTAAATGTAAAGAAACATTTAATTGAAAGTGAAGTTCATTCATTACTATCAAGCAGTGCTAATAAATATTAAGAAGCGTGCTACTATTATTATTATTATTATTAGAAATATTATTAGAAATTGAATATCACACTAATTGTGGAAGCTTATACAAGTACTGAGAAATATCAAGAGAATATTATTCAAAGAAGAACTGAACTTTATTTGTGCTACAATTGCAATTTTAATTTTGAAAAGTATACAGAAGTTTGAGAAATAGTTTTAATGACCACTGCAATAAATCTTTTAAAGATTTTAATTTTAGTAAGCCTAATTTTCTTGTCTCTAGCTAACCAACTATGCATTCTGCAAAATATCGCAGCACAAATGAAACAATTCCAAAAATTAAACATTATAAGAAAACTGTAGCCTGGTGGAATTTGAAAATTGAAATATTTCGGAAAAAAAATAATGCAGCTAGAAGAAGATTCCAAAGAACAAAACATGAAGAAACTAGAAGTATATTACATGGAAAGTACTTGGAAATCAGACAGAAATATATGAAATTAAGAGAAGAGGCAAAAACTAATTCATGGAGGGATTACTGTAATGGTTTGAATAAGCAAGACCTTTGGAAAGTATTTAAAATAGATAAAAGTAAATTATATAGAAACAGCAATATTATGGAAGCGATAAAATTACAAGATGGTACATGGACCAGAAGAATCAAATGAAGAAACAATCACCACAATAATGAATGAAATGTTCCCTAGAGATCAACAAAATGATGAAAACGACTATCAGAAGAGCATTAGAAATTTCCTAAAAAATCATAACAATTTAGATAATGACGTACCCATCACAACAGCAGAAATCGAACAAGTAATAAATGAGTTAGATCTAAAGAAGGCTCCAGGGAGAGACAATATTACTGGAGATATCATAAAATTTATCTTTAAATTAGACAAAAACATAATAATTGACTTGTTTAACAAATGTCTGAAATATGGCAAGATGTCATTTCAGAATGGAAACATGCAGATGTGTTACTCATCCCAAAAAGCAATTCAAATCAATACAGAACTGCTTCTGATTACAGGGGCATTAGTCTGTTACCAATTTTAGGCAAATGTTTAGAAAAAGCCATTACGAAAAGGTTGATATGGTTCTTAAACAGTAAAGAGATTTTTACATAAAACCAATATGGATTTCAGAACAGAAATCAACGGAGATGCTCATAACAAAATTATCAATATCATTAAACAACAAAATGAACAATAATAGATCTATAATTATGTCCTTTGACATCAAAGGAGCCTTTGACAACTCATGGTTCCTATGATTCTTTTTAGATTACAAAAAATGAATTGTCCACTAAATATTTACATGTGGATTAAGACTTTTTCACTGAAAGAAAAGCCACACTGAACATTGGTACCGATACAACTACAAAAATTTTAGGAAGAGGCTGTCCACAGGGCTCAGTCTGCTCTCTTTATCTATGGAACATTTTATTCAACGATTTATTAAAAGATATAGATACTGATCATTTGGAAGGAATTACATTCGCTGATGATCTTATTGTTGTAGTAAATGGAAAAACATTAAAAAACACTGAAAATTATTGCAAAAATATATTAAATATTATAGAAAGATGGGGAGAAAATAACAAGCTGAACTTTAATACGAATAAGTCCATGATAATGATAAAATGTACCCAAAGAAAAAAGATGAACCAATAGATCTACAGATAAATAACAAAAGATTAAATATTGTGACAGAAATAAAACACTTGGGAATAATTATTGATAATAAATTAACATGGAACCAACAAATAACTGTTTTAGAAAAGAAATGTGATAAAATTTTAAAATTGATGTCCAGGTTCGCACAAAATGTATGGGGAATAAAATTTAACGCTTTACGTAGTATATATAAAATGATAATTGAACCAACGATTTCTTACAACTGTAGTATATGGATTGAAGCTTTGAACAAACAGAAAAATATTAACAAGCTTAGGAAAATACAAAGAAATTTCTTATTAAGATTAAATAGAGCTTACCGAACAGTGTCTCATGAAGCACTACACATCATAGCAGGAATCCCCTTCATTGAACTCAAGACTTAAAGAAATTGGTGAATTCAGTCAAAGACTTAAAGATGGATGTTATAAATCAAATAATCAACAGACTATAAAAATAGAACAACCAATCACTATTAAAGAGACTATGCATCCAAGTAGGAAAAGGAATTTTAAAGTTATATTTGAAGATGATCTACAAGACAATACAATCTCAACAAATGTTGCACAGTGCTTTACTGATGGTAGCAAGATTGACAATAAAACAAGCAGCATATGTAATTTATAAAGATAACAAACATATCTTCGACTTTAAATTCAGATTGGGTGATTAATGCTCAGTTTTCCAAGCCGAACTATTTGCAATCAGTAAGGCTTTGGAATGGTTAAAAAATTCTAAGGAAATTACTAAGGATGTCGAAATTTATTCGGACTCACAAGCATCACTAAAAGCAATACGACAAATAAAAATAACAGTTAAATGGGTTAAAGCACATGTGGGAATTGAAGGAAATGAAAGCGCGGATAAATTGGCCAAAAAAGCTACAAATCTGAATAAAATAAGTTATAATACAATTCCAAGATGTTATATGAGAAAAGAAATTAGGAATAAATAATAAACATTACAGATGGGGGATTCACAATATAGAGAATCCTTAAAAGGAAAATTAACCAAACAGTTTTTTCCTTCGGTTTATTCAAGATTAAAATAAATCAAATAACAATTGAATTTTTACAACTCAATTCTTAACTAGGCATGGAGGTTTTAATGAGTATCTTGTGAAATTTAATATTAAAAATAATGCACTTTGCCTCTGTGGAACAAATGAAAATCAAAATCCTGAACACCTCCTCTTTAAATGTAAACTCTTTAACCAAGAAAGAATAAAATTGAAAAGAGAATTACAAATACCAAATTGTGAAGATGTTAGCTTTTTTACAAGTAGTAATCAGAGATTTGAAAAATTGATTGTATTCATTAAAGTAATTTCACTAAAATTAAAAGAAATTCAAGATCCATAATTAACTTGTTAGATTGTTTTGTATTATCCATTTGTGTAATATATTATCTCAATGTCTTGATACTCTATTTTCTCTTGCTATCACAATAATAATTTGATATTTTGTTGAACATTGCTTAAATATTTCATGGTTATGTCTTTTGGATATTTAAAGGATTTGTAGTCTACGAACTTGTATTTTAATTAATCTTAATTGTATACCCATGTAATACAGTGATGGAGCATAGTTGTATTTTATACTCTAAATAATAAAAAAAAACAGGAAGTCAGGTCCAATTGCATTCCTGAGCTGTATTCCTCCAAGTAGTGACACTTCGAAAACTTGCGTTGTAGTCCTGCATGTGATGCCACTACAGTGATCTATTATTTTTAAACTATGAGGAACAGTTTGTATGCTCTCCGAAGTTCACTGACAAATGTGTGTTTCGGTTTAAATGTTGTATTTTCTTCTTGGTAATTACAGAATAGGCAACATGTACTATTTTAAAAGTTACTTTCCATTTTAATGAGAGATTTTTTTAAACTTATCAAGTTTTTTTTTTGTTCGCGAATCAGCCAACGAATGGACCATGCGGCTAGCCTTAGTCATAGTCGCATTCCTCCTAGAAATACTTTAGGTGTCTGTAGCAGCTACTTTCGACTACTGTTCATGAGAAACTGTAGTTTGTTTTTGAGAGTATAATGCACTACGTAGTTATAAGGAATACTACTATAAATAGCTGGCTATATTGTTGCAAATTAAATCGCAGTATACCTGAATCTATTGGGTTTGAATCTATTCAAACACATGGAGGGAATAAAAGCTGTTTAGACTTGCCATAGAAGTAAGCAATATCGATGGCATGTGAGGATAGTTTGCCAGTTTTTAATGCCAATACAGCATTAAAACACCATTTTACATGTTGTAAGCCATACCCATTGTAGTTCAAGTTTTAAGATATCATCCATGTGATTCAAAATGCTGCATCAAAAGAACAATGTCAGCTCGCCGTCGCTTGCGATATGTTGTTGTGAACACCTACTGCTACTTTGGGTAATAGTAAAAAGAAAGAAGAGGAGATGGTAGCAAAAGCCATGGTGGAGAGAAGAAGGTGTTTTGAATATGGTACAGAATGATGTGCGGTTGCAGGATCAGAATCATAAATTCTTACGACTGAACAAGAACCTTGAAAATTTTGGAAATGATGAAGACTTCGATTGAAAAGAAAAGACACAGTCATGACATCCAGCATTTCTTCCAGGGATAGATAAGAATTTTTCACTATTTTTTTTTTTTTTAAATATAAATATAATGGTAATCTTTAAAAACAACTACTTTAATACTGAAAAACTCCATACACCATTCGAGATATTTCAAAGGATTAATCATCCTTTTTCTTCAGCCTTTTTACATAAAGGGACGAGAGAACGTCTCTCTCCTTCCCAACTAAAATGCACAAACAAAAATATTTAGAAATTCCAAATTAACAAACACGTGAAGTATTCTTCTAAATAATGTCCGAATCAGTGACTTTTGTCCAATTACTGCAAATAATGTTCAAATTGTTGTCTACAAATTGCAGAAAATTTAATCTTCTTTTTGTCCAGAAAATTTTTCAATCGCTGAATAAATTACAAACTTCATTAAAATATAGTTATCTTTGAAGTGTTTGTTAATTTGGAATTTCTAAATATTTTTGTTTGTGCATTTTAGTTGGGAAGGAGAGAGACGTTCTCTCGTCCCTTTGTGTAAAAAGGCTGAAGAAGAAGGATGATTAATCCTTCGAAATATCTCGAATGGTGTATGGACTATAACTACAGTATTAAAGTAGTTGTTTTTAAATATTAGTTAGAAGAATTTATTTTGGTTTTTAATAATGGTCATCTATAAAATTGAATGGCTAGTAAAATTTATGACATTTAATAATAATAGTCATGAACTTACAGACTTGTAACACACTTTGATATTTGGCCACTGGATCAAGCTATGAAGATCCAATATATTTGACTGGAATTCATGAAAAGCACACTAAGCATTCTTTTTCCTGAAGTATTGGTGGCACTTTGGGAAAACTGAAAGCCGAATACCTGTGTCGTATTTATTTTCATTAAAATTCCGCTTAGAGGAAAAATGATTATTTCAGTAAGTGATAACTTTTTATCATATACAGAGCCTTCTTAAATACCATTTATATTTTTAAATATCAAAATGTAAAATAGTAATTAGTTCTTTTTTGTTGTTGTTGATGTAAGTGGGGAGAGCTTTTAATTTTGCTCAGATATCTTCCACCTTTGTGTTTTAAAGGCATGTCTAAAACGTTACATTACAATTATGATACCATCTTTGCTGTAATGATCCCATTCAGGGATACTGGAGGGTTTATACCAAGTCCAAGGTTCTTTTCAGATGAAGACATGGAAGGAATCACTCTGCAGATTGAAATGGGACTCATCCATAAATACAGCTCCACTAGTTCTCTGTATCAGGATAAACAGTTCTTCTATGAGATGCATATTTCAGGCCTGAGGATATATAACCGTGCTTATGCAATCATATGTAAATGGTGTGCCTGGAAATGGTGCTGCTTGTGGCTACTGTAAAGCTCCACAGTAAGATTGCCTGCTTCACCTGAGCAGTTAGTGACAAATAACTGTCTTTTCTGCCATTGTAATCTTCAGACACCCTCAGCTGATTGTTGACTGATCTTTCTGTCCTGTTGGAACCTCTGCCAAACTCTAGAATAAACAGACTTTATTGGACATGCATCTCCTGGAACACTACATCAGCCTCATGTTGCCTTATGATTCTGTCCCACTTAGAATTTGTGAATATAGTTCGTCAAGCTGTATTCATATAATAAATAGCACGGCTGCATCAAAGAATAGCACAACTTATATGCTCTATCCTGTAGCTCTCATATCTGATTATGATCTGTCTAACATTTGTAGAGCTGATGGTATAACTATTTGTCCAATGGGGAAATAAATTGCCTTTGGCCATTCCAGCAGAAGCATACTGTAGCCAGTTGAATGGGAATGATCGCAATAGCCTTTACGTCCTTTGAGCTGACTGTCAATGTGGGTAAATCTGGGTGACGAGTCTTAATAAGAACAAAACACCTGTCCCAGATTTTCAATAATGTTAGTTCAAGGTGGAAATGAAATTTGCAATTTCTTTTTCCATAAAAGAAATAAATTTATAAGGCAGTTAATTTTGAAATAATTGCTAAAGCTTTATTAAATTGAAAAGATGATTTTTTTTTATTATTATTAGGGAAAAATGATCAGCCAAGAATTTTGCACAGTCCTCTGATAAGCTTCATTTAAATGTCCATTTATTGCACTAAGTGCAGAATAATTCTTATTTAAAAAATAGTAGGTTTTAACATTTTCCAAATTTCATTTTATTTTTTATTAATCTCTATTCTGTATTAACATCAAAACTTTATACAGTGGCAAAGATGAATTTAAAATTTAGCTAAAAGTAGAAATCCTGTTATTGTTTTTGAGACCAATCAAAATGGAAAGAACCATTACAGTTTTTAAGATTTATATAGAAACCAACCTATGCTATTGGCGCAACAATAACAGTTAAAAGTGTCCTATTACAGGCCTGTGTGGTCCTTGGGGTTGCGGGAAGTAAAGCTCCTGGCGTTGAGGTTGGATGGTCAGCCTGATGCCTGCTTGCCTTTAACCCCCTGGAAAGAAACCCATTCTACAGAGGGCCGGGTAGAACCTAGGATCCGTTCGGAGGAGAAAGGAGAGTGGAAAAATCTCTGCCCTCTGCTGAGGCCGGGGATTGAACCCGCAACTAAGTGCCCTTACCACTCAGCTACTGGGCCCATTCTGCTACAACAATACTTAATTAAGGACTACCTTTGAGCTCATACACATGGAACCCCATCCTGAAATCACTTCTCTTAATTTATCTATCTGGAATTGTATTCCTTATGATCTATCGCACAATTGAATAAGCACAATATTTATTCGTTCTTAAATTCAGTTCATTTTTTTATTTTCCAGTGTTTGAACTCTTGCCACTTACACCTTTGACCTTAATAAGGGATACAAATTGTGAACTACAAGCACCGAATCGTTGCCCAGGATACACCATAGGAGCCAATTCACATTGTACCTTAGAAAACAGAAGGCAGAAGTGAAGGCAAAGGTGCAGCATTCAAATGTATCAGCCTCTTGGCAGGTTATTGCATTGACCAATAGGCTGTGCATGAATGGCATCTTTTTCTATTTTGATAAAAACATAGAAATTCATTTGCAAAGTAAATTTGTGTTTTCACTTTCTGCATTGATGTATAATCTTTTCACTGTTAAAAGTTAAAGCTATACTCAAGGGCCATGTAGACCCTTAGGTGGCAGGAGGTTTAGGGTCAGATGATCAGCCCGATGGCCACCCACCTTTAGCCCCGAGTAAGAAACCTGGTACCAATTTGACAGAGGGCTGGGTGAACCTAAGGTCCATCTGTAGGAGAAACAATTGCAGAAATATCCCTGACCATTTCTGGGAATTGAACCTGGGCTCCTTCAGTCCACAGCACCTCAGCCACTGGACCATTTTTAATCTTCTTCTTTCGAATTTGGCCAACTAGGGACCACGTAAAATAACTTCATGATTTTCTTCCTTCATTCAATCTCTTTCTCCAGTATTCTTTCATCCTTTCACTCTGTTGCTTTCATCTTTCATCTGTCCAGATTCCCCCTGTTTTCCTTTTCTGCTTTGCTTGAAAACCAACAAAGTTTTTAACTTTTGATCTGAGCATCCCCCTATTCTCCAATTTTTCCGCTGTTATTCCCATTTCTTCCATGTCGCTCTTTACCTCCTTAAACCAGGTTATATGTGTTTGGGGTTTTTTATCAAAGTAGTTGAAGAGTTGCTTTGACAATCTGTCATCATTCATTCTACTAAGGTGTCCGTAGAATGTTATTCTCCTCTTTGTCATTGTGTCCACAATCCTCTCTATTCTCTCGTATATTTCTCTGTTACTTTTGAGTTTCCATCTTCCATTTTCATAGTTTAATCTATTTTTAATCTATTACATAGGAAATAATGAAAATTAAGATCCTGAATAAGAAAATTTTAAAGTTCTTAAAATTATTTAACTGATGTTAAATTTGCCAATAATTATAATGAGTAAATATTAAAAAATAATAAGGAAAAACTGTTGTTAATAAAAGCAGTCATGATTACAAGACCTTGCCCATCATTACAAACTTGCTTTTGAAATTTATGGAAATATTACTGCAAAACAGTACTGTACTTTCCCAAGAGAAGACGAGATTTGTGGTCCTTTTATAATATTTTGGTCATGAGAGAAAAACATCAACGTGATAAATTAAGAAATAATTCAGATGTTTATTCATTGCACATTGTAGAAAGGTTAAATATATGAACTAGAGTTCGAAGGAATGAGAAAATAAATTTGCAGTATCATGTCAGAAGCTGCCATTTATAGTCAATTTAACCTATTATTCAGAGCCACTTGTCTCAACTTAGAATTTATTCTGTTAATACTAGCAGTTGTTCAGTTAAAGGAACTAAAAAGGATATTTCAACATAATTTCATTCTATAGTAATTAATTGAAAAAATAACAAACCACTGGTTTTAAGTTTTTGGGTAACAAAATTAAATAAAAAAAAATAACGAGATAAAGATTAAATTGCGTAACTTGATTTATTTTAGTAACACTTATATGATGTCGATTTATTCAAATTAACCCATTTTTAGAAAATTCCATGAAGATTGAAAACTAAAATGCCAGTTGGATGATATTGTTACCAGTGGATTGGGTCACCTTCCCATCGGGTGAATCGACTCGCCCAACCTGTCATCCCTGGAAGGAGTTGACCGTTCCGGGACTGAATGCGAGGCAGCCTATGGGTATTTATGGAGCTGCAGAGCCGGATTCAAGCAGATCGTTTGGGCGGCAGCAGCCGCAGGAGTAGGCTCTCCTTCCCCCGGAGCCGAGATCGTTTGGGCGGCAGCAGCCGCAGGAGTAGGCTCTCCCTCCCCCGGAGCCGAAGTCGTTTAGGCGGCCAGGAGCCGCGAGAGTAGGGACTCCAACCGGAGCCATTGAAGCTGAGTCCAGTCGGCCAGAGAAGACGGCGGAGCTCAGCCAGAGACCGGAGCTGAGAGTAAGCCTAGCGAAGTCAGCGAGTGGCTTACGGTAACAAAGACTACCCAGTCCGGGAGAAGTAACCCGTCTGCCGAGTGAAGTGAGGAAGCCGCAGCCGCAGCTTCAGGAAGTCAACGCCGGGAGAAGAATTCCTTCGGCCGTTGAAAACGCTCCGTTTACCGAAGACGACAGGGACGTCCGAAGACCAAGGGGAACGACTGTGAGAGAAGCGATCTCCAGCCGATTTCACCGCAGCAATTGCCGCCGGTCCAGAAGCCCTGGGTTCTACGAGGAGCGAGCACCTGTGAAGACTGCAGCGAAGCCCCAGTGACACCTGTGGGACACGGGACGATGTCGATGCAGCTCCCCAGAACTTTTAGTTTACGTTTAAAAGACTCTTAGTTTGTTTCAATAAAGATACACTGAGGTGAAGGATCAAATCTCCTATCGTAAAAATCCCTACCCCCTTGCCACCGGAGTATTGTGGGCTTTAGACCCATTGCCCCAAACGCCGATAGCAATATGATCTTATCTATTTGGAGATCATCAAATGCAAATGAAATTAAAAACATTAGTCCATACTTCCCTTGTTGGTTAATACTAAGTTTTACCTTCATTATAAATAGCAGATTTCCATCCGTAAAATGTCATTTCTTTCACTAACATACAAAATCTTAGCACATGAGTAAAGCATTACCTTTAGGCAGGGCAAGGATGTAATTTAAGGGCAAGGATGTAATTTAGGCACTTGGCAATGAGGCCCTGTCTAAGGTCTTAATCGAAAAAAAAGAACATATGAATTAGCCTATCACTTCTAGATATTTTTTTATAATTTAAGTATATACAATTAAATTATATATATTAATTAATTTACTCAAATGATATTGATAATAACTGTGTGGGTCGTGTTTAAAGGGAGAAATATGAAATAGTCAAAAATGTCATGAAAAAACCAGACTAAGAATCTATGACTGACCACGTTACTGCATTTGGTACCTAGACCCTGAATTTGATGTGGGGGCCTGTTCTGAAGGAAATTCTCAGACAGAAAATGCCTGGAAGTACAGAGCCTGTGACTGAACTCAACGATAAAAGCAAAACATCAAAACAATTTATTTCACATCTTTATAACTTACGGGGAAATTAAAATTCTCTACTTGAAACTTCATATTTTAGCTATTGCAGGGATGAGAAAAACAATGAGCGTAGTGAAAATTTATTCAAATAGACACGACAACTGTTGGGGGGGGGGGGGATTAAAAGCTGCAGAAGCAGAAAATGCAATATTTCATAAATCACTTTATTTTGAACAGATTTGTAGAATACAAAAACAAGTTTTCTGTGCCAAAAGTACTTTAATTAGAAATTTAATGCTATTTTCGATATAGAAGATTGTTTCTATGTAGTCCCATGAGATAGACCTTATGAATGCAATTTACAGAAAAGAAAGAATTATGTTATCATGTGATTACCTACACACAATTCATTCAGACTGCAGTTATACTAGTGTTAAGAAAAGTTTTTCTTACTTGGTTAAAAAATACTATTTTAACTGTCTTACTGTTAACAGCATTTGTATTCTCTGTGATGACATAATACTAGGATGACTTACACATTATACATAAAACATCATTATATGAAATAACGTAAAGGAAAGAAAATAAATTGAAGTAGAGGTATATTCACCCAATTGTATAGAAACACTGGAAGTCTTCTATCTTCAGGAGATAGCACAAGACAAAACACGTGATGATCATATAGGGAGGACTAACAGTACTGAACAAGAAGATTACTGTTGGTCCTTCTTGTACGATCACCATGTGAATTGTCTTACGACATCGGGCAATATTCCTCTACTTCAATTTTACCAACAAATATGTTTTAAAAAATTACTTTCCTCTACTTTAGTAGTAGAATATTTAAAAACAATAAAGTACTGAAAATAAAATTTTAAATATTTTTAAAATGCAATTGACCTTACCCTCTGAGTGACATTGAAGTAATATATTTTCCAAACCAAAACAAGATTAATTTAATATTCAACCTAATTAAGTTTTGTTGGTAAACACTGAAATTCTTTTGTCGCCAAAAGTGTGGTCAGGAATTTAATGTTGTATCAGTTTGTGAGATGCTAAGGCTGACGGAGGAATTTGCAAATCATAGGCAAACACTGAAATAACAATTTGCAGAGTTTAGGAATGAGAAGCAATGATGGTCATCCTGATCTGGAATACCTCGGTATTTAGTGAAACTACTGAACTTAAATCAAAATCCACTTATAGTTTATTTTAACACAACATTTTATCTAAATCTATTATTAACGAAGTTAAGCTTCCATCTTGGAAGAGCTGAAATTCTGTCAAATGACATATGACCAAATTAAATAAAACATGTACCAACACTTTTTATCAGAATATTTTCCACTGCACCTATCTTTTATTCACTCAATGAAAAATAATTAAAATAAAACTTAAACAAAATAACTTATTTTATCTTCACACAAATAAACTCATCTCAAATATTAACCTAAATTGATCAAACTAATCTAAGATAGGAAATTATTTCCTGTATATTATACTTATTATATAAGCAAGATACAGTTACTTATTCAATAAGAGATAAAATGAACTTACATGACTTGCTAGCCATTAGCTATCAATCTGGTAGAGCTTTATAATGAATCAGTGCCTCATAAATCTAAATTAACTAAGGGTTTATTATAATCAACTCTATCCTTTATAGTACACACACATATACACTGCTGGACAATTGCTAAGAACGAATGACACTATCACCCCTAGCAACCACAAAATGGAAGGAATCCATAACTGGAATAAGTGCAGGATACAGTAAGAAGAGGTGTGCATATGCAAATTGTGCATCACCTGACAACACTGAAAAGAGATTTGAAGGTTTGGACGCGTGTGCACAGTTGTTGTTCGAAGGAAAAGTTTTACTGGAAAACGTTAATTACAGACTTGTAATTTTAGGCCTGTTTTCCTGATATCACTTGGATGATTTTACGCATGGCCATATTATTGGAAAGATCGAAGAAGGGCGACAAATAACAGATGTTACCAGGGAGCTCGGCATTGTCCGTAGCGTTGTTTCACTGCTGTGGAAAGCATTTACTAGAACTGGAATGTGTAGCAGGCGTCACGGGGAAAGTCGTGGTAGAAGTACAACGCCTGCAGAAGACAGGTACATTGCCCTAACGGCAAAAGGGAACCAGAGCACCACAGCTCAGCAAATGGCAAATGAGTTTCTATCAGCCACAGGAAAGCGGATATCTCGAAAAACTGTAGCCAGACGTTTGGGATAAGGAGGATTAAATGCCCGCAGACCTGTTGTGTGTTCCATTGCCCAGACTG